>RJWM01002831.1:0-122106 GCA_004363535.1 Dasyprocta punctata
GGAGCGGACGCATAGGAGGCTTCTCGGGCGGGAGAAGCACGGAAGGAGCCGCTGGGAGCGGACGCATAGGAGGCTTCTCGGGCGGGAGAAGCACGGAAGGAGCCGTCATGGACGGACGCGTGTGAGGCTTCTCGGGCGTACCTCTCCGGGGACGATTAAAGCTTGCCTACTGCTGCACTGAGTCGTGTGTTTTCCTGCCAGCCGGGACAAGCGCGCGACATATATTAATGTATTAATGAAGTCAATTTCACTGTATCAATGAAGTTAATTTGTTTGTTGTTCAGGTCTTTTGTATCCTTAATGATTTTTTTGGTCTTATTCTATAGATTACTGCAAGAGGTGTGTCGAAGTCTTCATATAGTTGTGGATTTATTTTTTTCTCTTGTAATTCCATCAATTTTCTTCATATATTTTGAAACTCTGTTGTTAGATCCATACATATTTATGATTGTTTGTATAATAATATTTCTCTCTATAGTGTCCTCCATAGAATTCCTTGTTTTGAAGACTACTTTATGTACTAATGCGTACAGCCACTCCAGCTTTCATTTTTTAGTGTTTATATAATGTAGTTTTCTTTTTCATACTTTTTAAAATATTTGCTGTGGCTATTTTGTAGCCAGGGTATAGTTCTATCAGATTTTGTGCTCAATCTTATAATCTCTGTCTTTTAATTGATTTTTTAGAACAGTTGTATTTGGTGCCATAGTACTATACTTGGATTTATGTCTACCATTTTATTACTTATGTTCTATTTATACTACCTCTCATCTCTTTATTTTCCGTCCTTCTTCAACATATTTGAATGTTGTTTAGTATTCCATTTTTTGTGTTTTTGGATTTTTGCTGTATCTCTTTATATTCCTTTTTCTAGTTGTAACTCTAGGGATTATCTGACTGTTTAGCCTACTGAAAGTTGCTATATTACTTCATTAAGAGTGGAAATCTTACAATTATGTAGGTCACTCCACTCCTCTGCCTTTACATATTGCACTTCCATAGACTGAAAATCTTACAGGTTAATATAGTTTTCTTTCTATAGTTGTACATATTGTAAAGAATTTAAAATAGTTTTAAAGAATATTTACCCAGAAATTTATAATTTCTTTTCCTCTTTTTCATTCTTGAAATTCCAAGTTTCCTTTTAGTATCAGTTTCCTTTGACCTATAGAGCAGATCTGCTGGCAACAAAAATCTTTTGTTTTTTCTTTATCTGAAAATGTCTTTTCTTCCTCTTCTTTACTGAGGTATTTTTCATTAGATTTATTTTTCCATCAGCATATGAGGGACTTGTTTTCTTATCACTCTTGCCAAACTTCTTATTGAGTCAGGGCCTCACTATGTAGTCTAGAAATAATATTTTTTGTTAAGTTTGCCAATTTGGAAGGAAATATTGTATTTTATTATTTAGGAATTATGAATATTTACCCTTTGTTATAGCAATCACAATTTTTCTCTTTTTTACTTTATTATTTATTTATTTATTTTTATTTAAGAGAAAATGGACACAGAAAAGAGAAACAAAAAGCAAAAGAGACAAACAAACAACAACAACAAATCCGATACGATAATATTATAGGTTTATGAAATGAGATGATGGGAATTGACAGTAGTTGTAATATTGCATATCATTACCTTCAAAGGGTTTAACAGATATAGACATGTAAAATTGATCTAATCATATGAGTATTAGCTGTTCTTTTTCAATAGCTAATGCATTTAGTAATATAGTCATTTTAACTATCTTATGTATACCTATTTATAAATTTATGTCTTTTTCCTTTTCCCTTCCTTCTTTCCTCCTTTCTCCTTAGAATACCTCTTGTTGTCTTTAAAATAACTGCCCATATCATCAGGCCTAATATAATAAAAAAAAAGTAGTTCAGAATAACACCAATAAAAAATAAAACAATGGTCACAGAAAAGAAAAACAAAAAGCAAAAGAGACCTACAAACAACAACAAGAAATCCGATACTGTAACATTATAGGTTTACAAAATGAGATGATTGGAATTTGACAGTGGTTGTAACATTGTATATCATTACCTTCAAAGGGATTGCTCAGATTGACAGATATAGACATGTAAAATTGATTTAATCATATGAGTATTAACTGTTCTCTCTCAATAGTTAATGCATTTAGTAGTATAGTCATTTTAACCATGCATACCCACATATAAATGTCTTTTTTCTTTTCCCTTCCTTCTTTCCTCCTTTGCCCTTGTGATACCTCTTGTTATCTTTAAAATAACTGCCCATACCATCAAGCCTAATGTAATCAAACAAAATAGTACAGAATAAAACCAATAAAAAATAAAACAATGGAAGCAATACATAGTAATACAACATTGATTTCTATAATACCTCATATTATCTTCTAAGCAGTTGCCTATATCATCTGTTATAATACAATCAAACAAACCAAAATAGGTTAAAATCACTCAGAACAGAACAATGAAAGCAACACAGGGTTTCAAAACAAGGTGATCAAATATCAATAAAGGCTTCCCTAATATATTTTGTTATCTTTGAAATAGTGTCTGTGTCATCATATATAATGAAATTAGGCAGGTCGAGATAGAATGAGATGAAACTAAACGGCTCATTGAAACAATACTGGACTCAAATCCCGATGATGGATTATTCAATTGTCTGCCCCACTCGGTGATATCCCTCTGCTGCTGTTTCTGGAGCTGTGGACTTTTTTATCTCTCTCTAAAATGTCCTTCAGTATTCTTTGTAGGGTTGGCTTGGTTGTCATAAATTCCTTCAGTTGTTCTTTGTCGTGGAAGTATCCTGTTTCTCCATTGATTTTGAAAGATAGTTTTGCAGGGTGCATCAATCTGGGTTGGAAGTTGTTTCCTTTCAGGGCTTGAAATACTTCATTCCAAGCTCTTCTTGACCTGATAGTTTGTGTTGAGAAGTCTGTTGTGATTCTGATGGGTTTTCCTTTGTAGGTGATCTGTTTTTTTTTTTTTTCTCTAATAGCTTTTAATATTTTGTTTTTGTGTTGAATTTCTGGGATCTTGATGATTATATGTCTGGGTGTAAGTATATTTTGGTTATGTTTAGCTGGAGTTCTATATGCTTCACTTATCTGAAAGTCACTTCCTGTTCCCATGCTTGGAAAGTTTTCTGAAATTATTTCTGTAAATAGGCTTTTAATTTGATTTGTATTGACCCCTGCTTTTTCACTTACACCTTTTTTTCTTAAGTTATGTTTCTTTGGGTTGTCTTGCAGCCATTGTATTGTTACTTCCAGGTTTCTTGTTATTTTTCAGAGATCTTTCCTTTCATAATCACAAGCTGCAAACCTGTCTTCAAGGTTTGAAAGTCTACCTTTAGTTTCCTTCAGGTGGTTTTGCCAACTTTCATTAGAGTTTTTGATTTCCTGGTAATCTCTTTGAATCTGTTTCATGTATTCTAAATCTTTTTTGTATTGTTCATTCCAGGTTTCCCTCATTTTCCTATGCTCCATTTTTTCATCTATGTTTCCTTTAGAGATGCCTAGCAATTCTTTTATTATGTTTTCGTTTCTTCTTTTAGTTGAGTTAGTATTTCTGTTCTAATTTCTTTCATAGCCTCATGAAGTTGTTTCTTTACTTCAGTTGTCATCACCTCAGAGACTTTAGTTGTGGGACTCATGACCTCTTCTGTGTTTGATTCTCCTGGGTTTGTTCTGCTTGGATTGGAGGCCAGAGATGGCCTTTTGCTTCTTTGTCTTGACATATTCTTGGGTTGTTCTGGACAAGTGTGTACCGGGAATTTTGGTATTCCTCACATTGTCTGTAATTTCTTAAGGTTAAACTGATTCTTCTAGCCAGTGCTGATTGTGGATATCTGATGGTTACCACTGGGTGTGCTGTTACAGCGCTGTCTACTGCCTTTCCCCAGCCCACCTCGGCTCCCCAATGTCTGGCACAGTGCGCAGGGGCGGGGCCGCTGCCTGGGAGCCTGGGATGGTTATCTGCGAAACTTCCACTATCACCCCTAGGACGCACATGGAGCCATAGTCTCCAGACTGAGCTGGTCACCTGCCAGGATCCTCTGGGGCTCGGTTGGAGCAACCTCCATGGGACTGTGCCCAACTAGGAGCAACTCCAGCCCCAAAATGGCCACCAGTCCCACGCTCTCCCTCACAGGGGTTTGGGGTCTGCTCACCATCAGCCAGTCCAGTGCTCCAGGTCTGCTCCCCCTGTCCACCACCACTCTCTTCCAATGCTGCCTCTCTGGGCAGAGGCCTCCAGGGTCATCGCTGCTGCTGCGGCTGCAGCACTCCAACCTTACATCCCCAGGTTCCAGCAACTCCTTTCACAGAGTGGTTCCGGCTCCCGGCAGAGGCGCCCCCAGCCACCACCCTCATTGTCTAAGTGCCTCTTTCCACTTTTTCTGTGGGCTTCAATTCTCACTTTAGTTTCTTCCTGGGTTCAGAAGACCCACCTCCCTCCTTCTTGTTTTCCCCATGTTGCTGTATTCCAGCATTTGGACAGTATCTTTCAGGGAGGCCGCTTACCCTGCTGTTTACCATTCTGCCATCTTGTCAAGAATCTCCCTTCAAGTTAGTTTTAACTAAAACAACCACTAATGCAAATAAATAGTTCACATTTTATCCCAAAATTAGAATAAGGAAAATACTATGAGACAGGAAAAAACAAGTACTGTATATTTAGTAAACCAATATCAATTTTTAATAATGTAGTAATTTTTATATAAAATGCAGCAAGGGTTAATCACTCAGAAATATAAAACAATAGTGTATATATACCTTTAACTAAAAGCAGTGTTTTCATGATAATTTTTAATGTACACCAAATTAGATGGCAGTGGAAACACTAATAGAGTGCTCAGAGTACTTGGCAACAGATGTTTTCTCCTCAAAGTTACTAATACACAATTATAATTTCAAAAAATATATGTATATTTATATATTACAGTTTATTCAACACCTCTGCCTAGGGCGCAGTAAACACATATTGTCTAACACTGTTTTATTTTATACATATGCACCAATTAATCTAATAATAAGAAAGAGTTTATGCATATACATTGACTTACATGCTTATAACATTTTTGCAGTTTCTGAGAATTATCACACAAATTTGGTTGCTTCTTGCAATTGTAATCCTGTTAATTTACAGATGGTGTACAGGATCTTATTTTGTATTTAACATTATCCAAAGAAAAAATATTACATACAGATCCCTTAAAAATTGACATAACTTAGGCAAAAGCAAATTTTAAAAATACGACAACTCTTAAAGGCTTTCTTGGAAATATCAAATTTAGATTTAGGAATTAGATAAGACTAGTACTTACCCCTGATTCTTACCATTTCCTTGTTTTGAGAATTTTTTTTGAAGTAAAATATTATCTTGAACTTATAAAAACTCCTTCTATTTAAAAGAAAATTTATAAATATCTCATATATGATATCCTCTTTTCTAACAGTATTTCTGGGAATATTAATTCTAGGTAACACTTACTGAGCATTCCCTTTATGCCAGGCACTGTGTTTAACACTCTATGCTTAATCTTTATGACAGTTCTCTGAGGTAGGTAAAATTGTGCCCATTTTCCATGAACCTGGTTCATGAAAGGCATAAGACCCAGATAAGGTACAATTACCCTGGTTTTCCTGCATTCACCATTACACTGTGAGCTCCTTGAAGTGTGTGTGTGTGTGCGCACGCGCGTGCGTGCGTGTGTGTTTTAACACCTTACTAGTATCTCAGAGCACAGTGGTGACTGTGTAGAGGAAAGCAGGGAGTAAAACTAAAGAAACCACTTTTCTAGGTGCCAAGACAGTGGGCAATAGCTAGATGCATCAGGTGAGCGGCCAGACCAAGAATTCTAATCATATTTTGAGCTAGCTAAGAGAAAAACCCTATTTGTTTTAGTGTATGAAAATACTTCCTCAAAAAATGAGACTTGGAAAATTAAGTGTTCAAGTTCATATCTAATTTTCCTATGATTAAATCTATACAGTGTTATTTTTATTTGCTATAAAGTATACTGTTTAAGACCTAGAATTTTTTTTTTCTTTTGTTAAACTAGTGCTTCTAGGCTAAATGGGTGTGTCACAGAAAGTCCCTGTAGTGATCAGCTATTGTATGGGAACCTTTAGCGTGGTTTCCTTGGAATCCTCTGAATGCACGTTGCAGCTGTGTGGAAGCTGTGTAAATATGCTCTGGGTTTTCATAAGCCTTCACAACAAGCCTTGAGAATGCGTGTAGCTAGGCATGGTGGCACATACCTGTAATCTCAATATTTTCACCTCAATTAGCTGTTGGTTTTGGTGGCTTCTGCACCCTGAGACTGAAAATCTTTTTTAATTGCATCTGTACTAAACATGTGCAGATATTTTTCTTGTCATTATTCCCTAAATAATACAATGTAACAACTATTTACATAGTGTATTTACATTGTTTTATAAGTAACCTAGACATAATACAATGGATGTAGAAGGATTTATGTAGGTTATATGTAAATATTACTCCATTTTTTTTAAAGGACCTTCCACATTTGAGGATTCTGGTATCTGCAGGGTTAGTATGGGGTTCTGGAACCAATTTCTGATAGATATGAAAGATGACTGCCAGGAAAAAAGTGTGGAAGAAAAACAATGAAAGATACTTAAATTACATGGAGGAAGAAAACTTCAGGCTCTGAATGTCTGGTGTTTGTGAGTCACTCAAAATAGCTAACTACAATTTAAAAGTGGCCTTTGTAACTCTTTAAAAAAACTATTTTTTTAGTAAATGAGACCAAGAATCATGATTTGATATAAATTACATTCTTCCCTTATAAAGTGGCAGAGCCCTTTATCATTGTAACACTGGGCTTCCCAAAGGCCATTAGCATCCTGAAATAGTGACAAGAGCCACCCAGGAACATTTTCTTGTTCCTCCCCTACTCAGAGTCTCTACATTTTTGTCTAGAGTTCACAGAGATCTTGAACTACTTATGCTCACTAGTTATCCTGAAGTCACAAGTGACAATAGTTCTATGTTGGCCCAAGGATTTTTTTTTAAAATTAGTCGAAGTGAAAAGAAGTAATTTCACAATGCTTCCATTACCAAATTTTGCATACATGTGAACAACTTTAACCAAGAGAAAGGTTTTTTTTTAATTCTTAAAAAGTATTTAAAGTATTTTGCTTTTCTTCAGTGTATGTTAAAACAAACATAAAGAAGATTGACTCAGTGTCCCATTTTGTGGTGAAAACATCCTCCAGACAACTTCAGTGTCTGGTAAGCCTTTTATATTCATCAGAACTGTGCATCCATATTTGTGAAGTTCACTGTTTGTTGAAGTCTATTTAACCATCTGTGTATTTCCAATTTGCCTACGTGGATGGAAGCACCCAGAACTGTGTCTACCCTACTGGTAGCATACAGTACGTATTAGTAACAGCAATAGAATAATAGCTTGAATGGAATCTATCTATAGGTAAGACAAAGAGGGAGTGTCAAAGAGAATGATTGTTCTGTGTTAGGGAACATAGTGTTTCCAGGAAAATCAAATAGGGATTTTGGTCAAGTGTGAAGTTGAGCAGTCATGGTTTCAGGACCCCATCCTTTGGAATTTTGAAGCCCTGCCTCTTCAACTTGTTTTGAACCTTGCTAATTCAGAAAAAAATTTTTTTGATGAATAGCGATCCTCTACTCCAAATGTTCCTAAGTTAGATTGATCCAATTTATTGAGGTTTGGGTAAATATACAAAATGCCTGACTCATGATTGAGTTACTTTGTAACATAACACAGACAACCAGGCTATGCTAAAGAGTAAGACAAAAAACATAAAGAATGAACAGCAAGGACTTAACATGGTTTTGTAATAAGCATTAATATTGACTGACAATCCAGTCCAATCCTGTATATATGGCCAGCTAAAACCTTTTAAATGTTTAGTATTGAAAAGCTATTTGGTTATTAACCAAAAGAAACAATTAGGTTTTTTTCCTGAGTACAGAAAGATTTTTGGTATCTACCAAAAATAAATGTTTTTCTTCATAAGCATATTTTATCATATTCAGTAAATCATTCTGCATGATAATACAGAAAAATAAAATGTTAAGCAAACTACAAATTCTAATAAGACAGAAGCTGAATAAGAGAAATAGAAAAGTTGATTTTAACATGAATCTTACTGATACTAGCTGTATCTCCGTTGGTATAAGATCTGTGGGTCAGTGAATTACAATTTACTCATATTTAAATATATAAATATTAGTTGTATCTCCAGGTTTCCTGTCACTCATTTAATGAAGCAATACTATATTAAAAGCTCTTCAATTTCAGGGTAACGTTGTCATTATAAAATAGGACTAAGAAAATTAAAACTTCCTTGTCCTTTAGATTACCAAAACAAGCTTGCTAGCCTTTCCATTTACTTAATTGCGAAATCTAATCACTAAAAATAGATTGAGTCTCTATGTTAAAAAATACTTTCCTTGGTAACATTTGTTAACATTTCTCATCAGAGCCAATAAAACTCTTTAAAAAAATAAAATAATACTTTGAAATGTGTATATAAACTTCTCAAAGAATCATTTAAAATATATAATTTCCTTCCTGCTTTTGTTCATATAAAAAAGCAAATTATCTTATACAGTCTGTGTAGCTCTAAGGAATTCCATTTCTACAGGAGCTTTTGGCCGCTGGGCTGAGCCACTCTTCTTTCGGAATTCTGCAGCAATTTCCTCAAAAGACTTTCCCTTAGTTTCTGGAACTTTAAAAAATGTAAACAGAGTAAAGGCCAGGACCACTCCAGCAAAGAGGAAAAACACATAAGGTCCACAGAAGTCCTGGAAAAAGAGCAAACATAGAGTTACAATTAGCAGCTGTTTGACTTGTCTTCTGTTCAGTAAATTTACACAGTGTTGGGTCACTTACCGCAATGTACTGGAAACACAAAGCTATAATGAAATTGCAAATCCAGTTGCAGAAGGCAGCTAATGCTAGAGCTGTAGGTCGTGGTCCTTGGCTGAAGAACTCAGCCACCATGAACCAGGGGATAGGGCCTGGCCCAATTTCAAAGAAACTGACAAAGAGAAAGATGGCTGTCATGCTCACATAACTCATCCAAGCATACTTGTCCTGAAGAAAAAGTAAACAGGAACAAAATTGAGGCTGGGATCATTGGTCACTGTTCCTTTAGTTAAATAGCTTTTCACAGATTTCAGAGGTGGAGTCAGCTTTCCTCCTAATATGTTTATGTTTAATCAAGTGCCAGTTATTCTAGTCTTGGGACATGTCATTCTAGTCTGAATCATGCTTAAATCCTTTGAATTCCATTACAGGCAATCCTTTGAGTTAGGACTTTATTTGATAGTTATTCTCTTCCTGTGAAAGTCAAGGCAAAGATCCAGTATCCTTTACTCCCACATAAACCAAGGTGGCTTAGCCGGGCGTGGTGGCGCACGCCTTTAATCCCAGCACTCGGGAGGCTGAGGTAGGTGGAGCGTTGTGAGTTCGAGGCCGGCTTGGGCTACAATGCGAGTGCAAGGCCAGCCTGAACTACATAATGCGACCCTGCCTTGAAAAACCAGGGCCAGGAGTTTGGCTCAGTGCCTTAAGCGCCTGCCCTGCAGGCGTGAGGTTGTGAGTTCAATCCCTGGTGTCGCAAAAAAAAAAAAAAAAAAAAAAAAAAAAAAAAAACAAACCAGGGTGGCTAGATCAGGTGTCTGACTTCTTGTGAAGTGGTAGATGAGGACTCTAGGTGGGAGAAATTCCAGGTACCTGCCCAGAGTCACAAAATCAGCCAGGTGACAGAATCAGCATTAGAACTCAGAGCCTGTGCTCTAACCACATGATAACACTGCCTCCCAGGACAATAAGCATAAGCAACATTCTGTTTAGTCTCTAATACCAAGAAACTAGCTCCCATTTTCTTTACCTTTGACTTTTGAATTACATACCCTTCCTCTGGTTTTATTTTATAAGCCTCATGTTTTTGACCTACAAAGACTTTTAACTTGGAGCACAGAGATGTTGTCACGTGGTGACCAAAATCATCTGCCCAGGCATCAAACTCACCAGTAGCACAAGTCCTATTGACATGAAGATGGCACAGAAAAACATTCCACCCATTCCAATTAGAAACAGAGAGCGCCTTCCTGCCTTCTCCACAAGCAATACCTAGGAAAGTTTTTTAAAAAAATAATGTCAGTTGTATGAGCTACAATGTATTGTCTTCATATTTAAATCATTTTAATTTATATGGTGGGGAAGAAGTAGGGTTGTTACCCCATTTTATGGATATTAGACTGAGGTAGAGAGTGACTTTTGCCCAGGTGGCAGAGGTAGTGTCAGTGAACAAGTGCTAATTGGGTCACATTGATTCAAACAGGCCATTTTAGAGTTAGAACCACAGTGTTACCACTATAGGATTATCCCCTTGGTATAATAGTCAGAAGCTGTATTTATTGAATCTCTTCCTAAGTCTACATTAAAAATGACATTAATTTTCTCCTGATGCTTCTCTTATTATTACAGTGGTTTGTGCATTACGGGCATCTGAAACAGGTCAACTGTTCAGGTGCCAGTATTCTTGTTCAATGGTCTCACTATTTGATAAAGTCAAATTATGACCACTCAACTGGCAACGTACATAATTTGATCATTGTACCAAATAAGTCTGCATTTTTCTGGTGTACTTAAATGTATGTGGGGCTGGTATTGATTTATGCTTTTGAAAATGGCCTAAAGCAGAATTAGAGGACTCATTCTAATTAAGGAAATATGCCATCAATTCCTTTGAATCTGTGAACCTTTGCATTAATGGTTAAGGTTTATACTTAACCATGATTAGTGTTTGTTGAATAGACACTTGCCTGTCTAATCCATTGAATACTACCAAGGCTGCCCCTGCAATACACACTAACACACACTCACACTTGTTTTATCTTCTCATCTCAGTAAGTAAAGGCTCATCAATCTGTAAGCAAATCAATAGCAACCCAAAATCCTTAGTAGGATGAACTCTGGCTCTGATGATATTTGAAATATATTTTACTTACAGTGAAAGCACTTTTTATCTCATTCATATCAGAGTTCCAAATCACTTCAGAAAGGAGGGTCGGCAAAGAGCTTACATTCAATTATTGAGAAAGAAGTGAGAAAAAACCAAACCTTTTTCAAATCCATAAAAATTCTGTTACATCTAACTAATTATGGCATTCAAATTGACTTGATATTCCATGACAAGCTACCAGAAAAATAAAAAATGTTTCCTCAGGCATAATGGCTCTTACTGTATGTGTTTCTTTTATTTCCGAAAAATTACTTAACTGGATAATAAACTCTAAATCGAGGTGCCTCCAAAAGCAAGTTGGACTCTGATCTTGAGGCTGGAAGTGAACCTGGGAATGCATGTGACAAAGGGTGAACATGATCAGGAGCTGGAGGCATCGATCTGACCACAGCCCTCATCTTTGTCCCAGGCCACATGCATCAGTCGGATCCCAGGTGCTTACTTGGGGTTTGGTAGCCCATGTTTCTCTCCAGGGGTCATCCTGCTATATTTCTATCAACTCATTAATGTAGAATATAATTCAGTGGGAATTTAGAAAAGTGTATCACTTTCCCCAAACACTTAAAAAAAAAAAAAGAAAAAGAAAAAAGAAAAGAGATTGTTTATGTTGCTTCTGAGTTGGTGAAACATTAGTATATTATTAGTGCAGATTCCTATTTGCATATATTTACTTGAGGGGTGCATGGTTTGGTAATATTGGTTAATTTGAGGCAGACACTCTGGGTGGTTATTGTGGTCCTTTTTTGGACTTTTAAACAGATTTTCAGAAAATTTAAAAATGTTATCTGTAGTCCTGAGTGTTCATGAGATGGTTAGAACTGGCAGGCATCAAACTCACAACCTTGCACCTGCCAGTCAGGTGCTTAAGCCACTGAGCTAAACTCCTGCCCCTAGTTTTTTGAGACAGGGTCGCACTATGTAGTCCAGACCGGCCTTGTGCTCATGTTGTAGCCCAAGCCAGCCACAAACTCACAAGGCTTCTCCTACCTCAGCCTCCTGAGTGCTGGGATTAAAGGCGTGTGCCACCACACCCGACAGAACTGATTATTTTTAATTATGTCACGTATCTGCTCAAAAACAGAAACAAAGGATGAACTCTAAAAAGGTATGTTTAAAATAATTACTGACACAAATAAAACGACTGTTCCCACTCCGACGAGGTTGTATGTGGAGTGCAAAAATGAAATTCTGCAGAAGTTTCTACTTTAGACTTTCTCAGGTTTTGGGTTACTCATTCTTGAAAATTTGTTACTTTATATGGTAAACCCTATCATAAACAGATTTTAATATTAAACCTCTATATTATAAAAATG
The DNA here is from genome assembly GCA_004363535.1 of Dasyprocta punctata. Classification (NCBI taxonomy): domain Eukaryota; kingdom Metazoa; phylum Chordata; class Mammalia; order Rodentia; family Dasyproctidae; genus Dasyprocta; species Dasyprocta punctata. The sequence goes on from RJWM01002831.1 coordinate 12,349, forward strand.
TGTTGAAATAAAATTTGTAAAAATATTCCAAGAGATAAAAAATCCCTCATTGCAAATAGTCCCTTGGATTGCATCTGAAAAGGCCTTCATTGATTTATTATGGCCTTTTGGCTTAACAGGCATTACCTCTAAAGTCATGTGTACAGAGACACTGGTGTTCTGTTGTTTGTTCTTCCTCTTTCCGATGTTCAACACTGTGTAATGTAGCCTGGACAAACTTGTGTTTTGGTCTAGGTAGCCAGGCTGTAATTTATTGACCACACTAAGGGAATAGTTAAAAGTCCATATGAAGACAAAGAATTACAAGGAGCTAAAATAGAGTATATTCTTATGACCAAAGTGGAAAAAGATAAGCATTTTGAGCATTTTGTATTCAAAGGTAACATTAGTGCAGTGACTCTTATTTTGGAATGAATTACATTAGTTCATAAGTTTTTGTCTTTGTTGTTTATTTTTAGATCATGTTAACTATTACTGCTGTCAATATATTAGGATTATTACTTCTAGAGGGTTTTTTGCTTTAAGTAGAAGATACAACCTCTTTTTTTTTTGTAAGAGAAACAATATATTGCTAGTGTAATGCTTCTATGCCATCCTCTTATACCACAATATTTTTTTTACCTTTCATTTTTATTAGTGAATATTAATTGTGCAGGTTAGTAGATTTTATTTTGGCACATTTGCCCGTGCATATAAAATACTTTGATCATTTTTCCTTTCCATTAACTCCCTTTCCTCTTTCCTCACCCTGCCCCTTCCTCTTTTCTGATCATCTCCCTTCTACTCTCGTGTCATCCTCACTTCTCTTTTCCCCACTAGGCTCCTCAGGTAAGCAGAAACATGCAATATTTGACTTTCTGCTTCTGGGCTATTTCATTTAACATGATGATTTCTGGCTCTATCTATTTTTCTACATGATTCCAACATGATTTCATCCTTCTTTGTGGGTGTATGTATGTATTTTTCTTCATCCATTCATTTATTGATGTGCACCTAGGGTGTTTTCATACCTTATTTATTGTGAATTGCATTGCAAAAACATGCTTATGCTGGTACATCTCTATGTGATGCTGATTTTGTTTTTAGGAATATGCTGTGGAGTAGCATAGCTGAATCAAATGATATCTCTACTTTCAGTTTTTCAGGAACCTCCAGACTGATTTCCATAAGGCTGTACTAATTTACATTTCCAGAGTCCCTCCTTCCTCCATAGCCTCATCAGGATTTATTGTTTTTTGTATTCTTGATGATGGCCAGTCTGCCTGGGGTGAGATGGAAACACAGTGTAATTTTTGATTTGCATTTCTGTGACTAAAGAGGTTGAATATTTTTTCAGATATTTACTGGCCATTTGCACTTCTTTGGAGAAATAGCTTGCTTAATACATTTGTCATTAGGGATTGGGTTATTCAATTTTTTGGTACATACATAAATAACTTTTTTGAGTTATTTATGTATTCTACATGTTAGTCTTCTCTATAGGAAAAGAAGTTAACAAAGATTTTCTCTCATTCTTTAAGCACTGTCTTCCCTGCTGATTGTTTTTCTTTGATGTCACACATACTCTTATGCATCACTAGAAGCTATGCTTTTGGGAAGTACCTTCAAATTTTGCCCAGTAATTTAACATGATAGGAATTTGCTGAGTTTGTTGAATTCTTCCTAAAGTCTTAGATGTGTATTACAGAAGATCTTGTTTATTATTTTCATGATTTTTTTCTCAAAGACATCAAGCTAAGAAAGTATTTCACCCATGGAGGAAGAACCTAGGTAATCTGCTCAATATTGATAGAAATGGCAAGCTGTCAGATAATCCTAAGGAGTTTAAATACAGAGCAAAGGAGAAGAAACCCAGGTATTTACACAAAGAGAAAGTCCCTGTACCTCCTAGTGAATTATTAATTTATCAGTAAGTGACTGAGAGGGGAGTGGTCCACTCGCTCAGTTATGACTCATCCCCATGCAGTGGTTGGCTTATTCACAGAGAGGACTGCTTCCATGAGCTACACTCAGGTTATGTGGAAAAAAAAATCATTGATCACTATTAGGTCACAAGTTATTTTCCCCATTCCTGGGACCAAAGAACAAATAGAGTGTTTATTTGGGGTATTGACTTACAGAGACAGCGGTGAAAACCATGTTGATGGCACCAACTCCGATGGTTGCATAAACAGGCTGGCTGATTCCAGCTGTTTGAAAAATACTGGTTGAGTAGTAAAAGATCTGCAATGTATAAATAAGTTGGCTTTAACCAAGTAGCCTTGCATTATTACATTTAAAGCAAGAAGTGTTTTGAATTGTATATTTTAACATTTCTATAATAGTTTCTAGAATTTAAGGATTTTACATTGCCCTCCTGGAGAACCTAGACTTCCTTGTTTAAAATTTCTGACTGGTTAAAGTTCCTCCTTATATTTACCTTAAAACTCTGTTACTGCCTTTTAAAATTCTTTTAATTTCTAAACTTTTGTTAAAGGATAACCTGTATAAAACATACACATATTGTAAGTGCACAGCTTAATTAATTTGAAGAAACTGGTCATACCTGTGTAATCAGTACTCAGAACAAGAAATAAATCATTTACAGCTCTACAGAAACTCCGTGTATGTCCGACTTATTCACTGTCCCAAGGAAATTACCCCTCCAGTATCTTACATCATAGATAAATTTTGCCTAGTCTCACACTTGATAAAAAGAGAAACATGTAATATGTCCTGTTTTGTGGTTGCCTTCTTATGTTCAATATTACCTATATAAGAATCATCTTTACTGTTGCCTATATTTACAGGCTGTTCATTTCCATTACTATATAGTATTTTTATTATAAATCTACCATAATTTAGTTCCCATGCTACTTCTGATATTTAGATTGCTACTATTAGGGATGATTATGAATAGTGCTGCCAAAAATTCTTTTGGTGAAATATGTGTGTTTTTATGTCTTGTGATAGAATTGCTGGGCCAAAGTATATGCACATACTCTGCTTTGCTGGATACTGCCAAACACTTTCCCAAAGAAGTTATGACAATTTTGCACCCTCACCAGAGTGTATGAGTTCTGGTTGCTACTGCATTTGATTCAAGTAGTTTTCTTTATTTGATTTCTTTTTTTTTTATTTGATTTCTTAATAATTGCTTTTTTTTTCTTCTAGTGGGTAATTGCCAGTAGAACCACTTAGTCTGCATGATGTAGGGGTTTTAATTCAGAAACTAAAAGCTAACAGTTAATTCTTGGCATATTTTTCAATCATGTCTTTTCTACCACACTCACTCAATTCATTCTATTTTTTTTATTTCATGTGCTGTCTCCCCCAAATAAAAAGGAAGTTTTTTGTTTGTTTGTTTGTTTTTTTAGCAAGAAATTGTTCCTTGCATTTACCTATCTTGTATACAGTACTTCCTTTAAATAAAGGAAACTATTGACTCTTAGAAATCCTAAATTTCATACTCAACTCTTGAAGCCTCATGCAATTTAGGGTTTGTTATGAAGGAGTACACTTCTCTTTTTTCTTCCTTTCATTTATTATGACATATGTCTTTTACTTTCTTCTTAATAAGAAATAAAGTACTATTGATTGTTGACATTTTAATACATGTGAGTTAATTTTAGAAAATCATGGAAGCAAAGCAAGAAAAATTTATTATCCCTTAATACATATTTGTTATACTAACTTCTGGTGTCAATATTTTAAAATGTCTTTTAGGTATTTAAACTTACACTTGCCTTCTCTCTGTTAATTTACTTTGCTTTCCTAAAGTTAGAAGGTGTCCTTAAACTTACCGCATTGATTCCAGAAAATTGCTGAGCCATGTGCAGCATCAATGCCACTATCACAGGCTGTCGGTAGCTGGAATTGGTGAAGAGCTGAGTTACGGATACCTTTTTCTCACTTGATGCTTCTTCTTTTTCCTTTTTCATCTCATTCATGTCTTTGGTGACATCATCACTTCCTCTGAGTCTTTTCAAACCTGTCCCGCAAGATGATCAAGTTGAGACAACCCATGTCAAACAAAAATAAATGTATTTATACTATGTTAATGAAAGAGCTACAATTCTGCATGTCTCTTTATATTACCTAATAGCATGGCCATTGGAAATCTTTTTGTTGTTGATGTTAAGTTAAATGATACTCTTTGATTTAAAAAGGCAGAACACTTGGCTTCATATCATGATAGAGAAATTTATGATCCTTGTTATCATAAAAGCATAATAGAAATTCTTTTGGAAGTCTCTGGTTAAGTCTAGTACCCCACAGGAGGGTTTCTGGCTTAGGCTTGGGTTTGAGACGATATGCACCAGTCCTGTCAAACGTTTGTGAGTGTGACATGATCAGCTCCATCAAGGTGACTTTGCACATTCTTCTCACATGTAGTCTCTGACTTAATTTGGAAGGCACAGAGATTAATTTCATGAGCAACCATTAATACATACTATTTTGCCCTAGCTGATAGTTTCAAAACAATAGGATGAAACAAAAACCACCTATGAACTTACTTTTCTTTGCTTTGACTTCCTCTTCCAACTTGATATAAAGATACCTGGGGCTTTCTGGACAGAAGATTAGTAACAGAGACTGCAGAAGGGCTGGTACAGCAGATAGGCCAAACATGATGTGCCACAGGTCATGATTGCCCAGGATAAAGTCAAGGCCAAGAATCTAGGAGGATAAGGAGGAAGCATATCAGCTGTACAACACTTTAGGTCTGCCTTCTACAACAATTTGTTAAAAAAAAGAACATTGGCTATTTAATTGTAATCCCATCTAGGCATGGAGGTGCACACCTGTAATTCCAGCACTCTGGGAGGCTGAGGTAGAAGTTTGAGCCTAGCCTTGGCAATTTAGTAACTTAGTGAGTCCTGATGTCAATAAATAAATAAATAAAAATTTTAAAAAGGTTGGAATTGCAGCTCAGTGTGAAAGCCTTATGTTCAGTCCTTAGTACCCTTTAAAGAAAAAGTAATTCCTATCAACCTCAGTTCATAAAAATACAAGATGGAAACTATTTCTAGTGTATTTCATCTTAATCAAATTAGGGACAATTTTTTTGGCCAAAGGTTTCATCTCGGTTGGTTTTCATTAACTCCAATTGGATCTTAGGTTGCGAATCAACCCAATTTTAAAAAACAAGTTTGATATCTAAAGCAACATATGGTTGTAGTCTCCAGGCAACCAAATGGAATAATATAGGATTAAAATCATGCATAATTTTAGGGCTTTGCTTTAAAATTCTTTCTTAGGTTAGATTAAATAAAATGGGGTTTCATAGAACAATTACTGAATCAGACCCAGCTGTCTGATTCCAGTTGCAGTGGTCTATGTACTTCTTTCTGGATCATACAGGTGGGCCTCTAAACACTCCCTCTGGGACCACAAGGAAGAAGGAAAAGAATAGAGTCAGCTGAACAAGAATTTCTATGATAGTCGTCTGCCTACTAGATGTTTAAAACAAAGCAAACCCAGGCAGTCAAAAATTTGAAGTTTCCTATTCCTTGAAATCTAAGTGGAATAATTTCATTCTGGAATAGTGTTGGAAATTTCACCTCCAGTACTAATCCCACCTACAACTTCTAGGAGAAAAATGAGGAATGGTAACAACCAACTTTTGAACCAAAAAGCGTTTGTCTCTTACCACCTCCACCCCCACACTATTGGAATTACTTTTTCCTCCGTGTGGGTCTCAGTATGAGCACTCAGTCAGGGAGGGAGAGAGTAGATGAAGTAGATGGGTGAAGTAGGGGATGTGAAATTTTTACCTGACTAATAAGGATGCCTGTAACAATGGCCAGCTGGTGAAGGGTGCCAAGTGCGCCCCTGAGCGAGGTTGGAGCAATTTCCCCAATGTACATGGGAACCAGCCCTGAAATTAGCCCTGCATAAAACATGAATATAAGTGTTAAAATACATCTAGAAATATTTTAATAACAATTATTTAGTCTAAATACATCAATATCATGACTGAAAGTCCCATCCTGAGTCCCTTGGAAGAAAGAGCCTTTGTCCCCAGCCATAAACACAGTTTATGCAAGAAAAAAAAATTGTCCCCACAACTTTAAATATTAAGAGAAAAAATGCTTACTCATCTATTTGGCATTTTTTCATGATGTTTTAGTATAAGAAATGTATGCCAGTATTTAGTTTATATCACGATGGCTCAGATTACCTTGAGAAAGGAGTCGGAAAAGAAATTAGAACTTAATAGGCCAACCCCTTGATAGAGGTGGGAAATGACTTGTCCAAGATCACCGTAATAACAGAGTGTTACGAGAACTAGGAACCTAACTGAATCTCTACAATCCCCAGTTGCTTCAAGAACACTGTTGGGGTGGTGATGGGGATGTAGAAAAGTGGAAGAGGTTAAGGAACTCGTGGACTCTTTCCCCAGTCACTCAAATCAGAGCAGCATTGCTTCTTTATTCAGTTCAAATCTTAGGGGCTTCAGAAAAGATTTTATTTGAAGAAAGATCTTTGAAGCTTGAACGAATATGAAAAACTGAAAAGTACTAGGCCATTCTGCCTCTTGTAACCTTCTTAATTACACAATCAGTCATTTTGGAAATGGTGGTGTATTCAGTCATTTGCTGATTGTGACCTTTGAGAGTTTTTAAAGAATTTTAAAATGATTTTTCAGATTTTGTGTTATATTTTGCCTACCTATCAAATATAAGAAGGTGATCTTTATGTAAATGATGCTTTCTGCAAATATGTTCCCTTCCTCTTCCTTCCTTCCTTCCTTCCTTCCTTCCCTCCCTCCCTTCTTCCTTCCTTCTTTCCTTCCTTCCTTCTTTTCTCTCTCTCCCTTTTCACTTTGTTGTGTATGTATGTGTGTACTTGAAATTGTTCTTATATCTCAAATATTTATTTATATGGTTGATATGGCATTTGTACTTCTGCAGAATTTGTGGTCTGTTGAGTTTAAATAAGAAAACTCCATTTGTTTGGTCCTTTTGAGGTTGTACTATCTTTCTATAATGCCTACTCTTATACTTCACAATCACAATGACATAAATAAACACACAAGTCTAAAGCCACATAAGTTCAAAGTAAAATTATATTTCCTATATTTTTAGTGACTTTAATACTAAGAATAGGGCCATACATAATTTTAAAAGATGGTTGGAGTGTACAAGAGACTTGAGAATACTTATAGCATTTGTTCTCAAAATAGAATTTTTGTGCTGTATTTTTTAAAAATGAAGAGGAGAAAAGGAATCATGATTTGTATATTTTCCACACTGTTATTATCTGCTTTTCCCAGAGGAAGAAATAGACTTAATTAATACTGCCTATGGCCAGGCAGAGATAGTGACAGAATTGATTCACTCTGAATGCACAGTTTCTTCGACTTGTTGGCTCACTCTTCACGTTAATAGGGCCATTATGACCTTCAGTTATTTGTATTAGCATTGACAATAATGAAAAGAGACATTTAATTAAGTTATCAATGTGGGTATTTTAGGTTTTTGAAGCTAATACTGATCATTTAAGTTACATGGAATTATAGTCTTTTGTGTAAGTAAAGGTGTTACAAATATTTTATACACACAAATTTTGTACCCTCATCATTCCTTCTCCATTCCAGTGAACATTAGTGCTTGGAAGGGTAGTACAATTCATAAAAATGGGTTAAAATCTCGGCTCAGAAACTTCAGAACCAAGGATTCACTGGCATGAGAAGTTAGACGTTTGTCCATTTGTTTTAGAGATTGAATGTTCCTGTTTTTGTTTGGATCTCTGCTAATTAGTTGCCTTCAAATTTTGAAAAGCTGTCTGTCTCCCGAAGTCGTGAATCCCACTGTTCAGACATAAAGTTCACAGGGGGGGCATCCTCAATTCTGAACTCCTGTACTAACTGCTTCTGCCTGATTTCCTCTGGTAATGAACACCAGCACTTTAATGCATCATGCAGACAAGTCTGGAATCTGATAGGGCTAGAAAGTATGGTCTAAAAGACATTGATCTTGGTGTCTAAAAGACATTGGTTCAGGTGTACAGTCTTGCTGCATATGAGGGAAAAGGACACACACAGGCAGGCAAAGCTGGGGGTCTGGCACAGCATCTTTCGCTGTCCACTATACCACAGGAGTAATAACAACTACTAGCATTTTTTGGCAGCTTACTGTATGTCTGATTCTATCCTGAACACTTTACATGCCTTATTACAATCACCCGGTAGCACAACTATTATCTTCACTGTATACATGGCAAACATGAGAATCAAAGTTAAATAATTTGCCTGAGATAAAACAACTAGAAATGAAGCTATTACAGTGTATAGGAACACTGTATCCCAAGTTCCACTTACTGATCTCAAACCCTGACTCAGGACCTCACAAACTCTATGTTACTACCTTTCTGTGATCCCACCCTAGGTTCAAAAATCATCATGTATGTTACCACAGAGTACTTTTTAAAGGTTTCTGTTTGTGTGTGTGTGTGTGTGTGAGAGAGAGAGAGAGACAGACAGACAGACAGACAGACAGGAGAGAGAGAGAGAGGAGAGAGAGAGAGGAGAGAGAGAAAGAGAGAAAGGGAGACTTACCACAGTAGAGTCCTGATACACTTCTTCCTGCAATTATGAGAATATGAGATGGTCCTAGTTTGGCACACCCCATCAAGAGAGCTCCAGCTAATGAGAGACTATTTGCTGCCAACAAGGCTTTGATTCTGAAATTTAAAAAACCAAGATTTCAGCATCAAAAGTTGATAAAAAATTTGCTTTCAGAGCATGTTGAGATTTTTACCTAAAAGCAATTATTTTAGTTTTGCTGTAAAAGCTTGTTTAGGAATTTTGAACCAAAATTGTCATTTTGTCTCCTTATACTAAATTATTAACAAAAAGTAATATTTACGATGAGAGAATCTAGGCTTCACACACCTGGTCTCCACATTGTGATAGAGATGGTCAGTTTGATTTAACACATTTTCAAACAGCAGTTAAATTTTCTACAATGTTTTCCATAAATTTTCACTGGTTTTAGGAATAATTATCAGATATATTAATTTAGTTCTGTGGTTATAACATATCGCTTGCTTTAATTTTTTCTTTGAATAGTAAGAGTTTTTAGTTACATAGAATAGGAGAGAAGTTTCAAAAGTCAAATTTTCTTTTGTGTACATTTTGGGAAGTAAATTAAAACACGCTTTTTAAAGTTTGTGATAGTTATAATTATCCTTATTTTAACAGGGTCCATGTGTCATATTTCCAGAATCTATAATGTGGACCAATGTAAAACACATTATAAAACTGACAACAGCAACAAAAACATCATTTTCAAAACTAATCATATTAAAATTACACAAAAACCTTCAAAGTTAAGTAGATAATTAGGTCAGTAAAAGAACCTGAGAGGCTAGGCATGAAAATGTGCCACAAGGAAATTTCTATTTCAGTGTTTCAAAATCTGATACATGAACTTTTTCTAAGCAAGTATCTTTAATACCAAACTTTTTGTGAAAGTAAATAATTTTATACTGCAATGATTGCCCAGCAGCCATGCAATATCCTGAGTAGCCCAAGTCTAGAGTCTGAAAATATTATCTTGTGTTGCAAAAGGGATTTTGCAAATATGACTAAGTTAAGAATTTTGGGATAGGGAGAGTGTTTGGATTATCCAGGCAAAGTCAATGATGTTTTTTGTTTGTTTGTTTTTTGTCTTTGGTACCAGGGATTGAACTCACGACCTTGTGCTTGCGAGGCAGGCGTTTATGCCACTGAACTAAATCCCCAACCCCAGTCAATGATGTATTGAAGTTGTCCTTCCAAGAGGACAGCAAGAGAGGAGAAGGCAGTGTGATGCTACATGGAGACTGGAGTGATGTACTTCAAAGGTGGAGGAAGGGCCCACAGTCACTTACTCATAGGAGGTCAGCACAAACTGGAAAAGGGCAAGACACACTTCTCCCTCAGAGCTGTCTAAAGGAACAACCCTTCTGAGAGCTTCACTTTAGCTAGGTGAAACTGATTTTGGACTTAAAACTGGAAGAAAATTAATTTGTGTTGTTTTAAGGTACCAAATTGGTGATAATCTGCCACAGCAGCCATGGGAAACTAATGTAAGGAAATTGTTAACTATGTAAATGTAGAATAGTGATTAAGAGCTGGCTAACCTCCTGAGCCGCAGTGTACAGAAATGGTTATTGGGTGTTTCCTTTCAGACCACCCTGAAATGCGTTTTCACAAAGAGAGCACAAAGAGAGCATACAAATTCACTAATTTACCCTAAGAAGTTATCGTCAGCTGGTGAATAGTCTGATAGGAGGGAAGAAGACAAAAAGTCTTAAATAATACCCTGAGAGGATTTTTGGTGCCCAATTAATTGTCTCTCTTCCTCATTTCAAAACAATAGTTGTTGGAACCCTTTATACAACTTAAAAGATTTCAAATTTAGGCTCAGATGTGAGAAATGTCCAAAAATAAATCCGGAAATACATGAAATGGTTGAATTGGGAAGCGAGAAACTTAATTGTATTTCTTTAAATTTTCCTTTATTCCTGCTAGCATAGGCTTCATCATTATTGTCATTGTCACAGTCATCAGAACAGGGCTACATTTGCTACTTTCCTACTATTTGGCAATTATTGTATGAAAACCCTCCTATTCTGTCTCATTTAATCCTCACAATAAAATGATGAAGTAGGCATTATATTTTTCTAACATTGCAGGTGGTAGGAAGATGTCTTAGAGAGCCCAAGAAACATGTTCATTTTCACACAGCTATTAAGTGACCAATAGATATCCAGTAGGCTGAATAACATCTCCTGGGACCTGTGCATGCAAAGCAATTAATGCTCCATTTTAATAAGTTTCTCATTCTTCCTCAGTTTTTGTGGTGCTGGGGATTGAACTCTAGGCTTTGCACATGTTAGACAAACACTTTACTACTGAGCTGTACCCTCAGCCCTATTAGTTAAGTTGCTGTATCAACCTTCCTTGACTCATGGTAGTATGGCTTGCACAGGCTGGTTTTCCTCATTATAATCTTGTAATTCAATTTAAATGGACGGTCTTGGGGAAATCTGAATTTGCTAACCTAAATTCATAAAACAGTGGTCATAGACCACCATTGGTGGTTATACAATTGAAAAGACAGATTTTTTTTTTTTTTTTGAGAAATGGTAGAAGGAGCACATTTTTATATAGTTTTAACTAGTGGAGAAATTATTCTGGCAATAAGGATAATCATGTCATTTCTCAGTGATTTTCCCTTGAAAAATAGTTTTATGGGAGACACTGAACTCTTTGGTCTTATTTTTTACTTTTTTATGACTGTTTTTCAAGGAAGATATAAGAAACTTTATTTTCCTGTATGATAGACCATTTGACATTGTTTTCAATAGGACCATTGTAGATGCTAAATCCTAAGACTCCAGAGGATATGCATCCTGGCTTCATTGCTAGGACCCTAATTTAGTGTTTTAGTCTGAGTCACTAGACCTGTCAGAATCTCATCTCTAAATAAGGGACAAAGGTTTAAATTTTTCTTTAGGGATAGGAAGTAGCTTCTAAAAAATTGATTTGTTCACATTTTAAAATTTAATCTTGTTTGATTTAAAAATGATCCAGAACATTCTCCATTTATGTAAATTTGTTGCAAATTGAAATGATTATTACATCTTTCAAATGATGAAAATCAGTTCATTTTGTTTTTCACATACTCTGATTTACATTTTAATCAAATGCAAGTGAGTTGATAAAAATGTAAAGACCCAAACTTTCTCTTTTCTCATGAAGGAAACTCCTTTTTACATAATAAGGATAAAACTTGGATTGCCATGATACTCTTTAGTTACAGAAACTCATTATAGTCCTATTGTATAAAGTTCCAATATACGGAAGAAATCATCAGAATCAAAATAAATATACAGCTAAAGGTATAATTTATAGTAGGAATTGAGTAAATTAATTATAATCTAGAGTTATTGTTACTTTTTTGTTATTTAAACCTTTAAAAGATTTTGTAATACCTAAATTTTTTTTTTTTTTTTTTTCAGCACTGGAGATTGAACTCACAACCTCGCACCTGCCAGGGCAGGCGCTTAAGGCACTGAGCCAAACTCCCAGCCCTGGCTTTTTGAGGCAGGGTCGCACTATGTAGCTCAGGCCGGTCTTGCGCTCGCGTTGTAGCCCAAGCCGGCCTCGACTAAATTTTGAAAGTAAAAATCAATACACAGAAGTTGTGCTCAGAAACAAGAAATAAATTTAAAGAAGTAATCATTTCATTTTCTGATTTCTTCCCTGTATAGGTCAGGAAATTCCCCCAGCTTTAGTATGTCACATAACTAAGTGCATAGTAGAGGAGCACTGCTGTTGTTTTTAATCTAGAACTTCTGATAGAAGCCAGAGTTTAGAAATGCTTCATCTTGCTTTACCTTGAATTGGACTTTGAGGCAGCAGTAGCAGCAGTAGATAGAAACCCTATTCCAAGAATGTGGGGCTACTGGGAGTTGGCAATACTGACTTGATCTTCAGACTTGGCTGATACAATTGCCAAATTCTCATTTAAAAATAAAAAAAAATTGGATTTTTGAGAAATGATGTGATTTGAAAAGCAAACAGTAGGTTTTCAGGTTAAAAATTCTAACCTCAGATCTTCCACGGAGGCCCTGAGTTAACCATTTATACAGTGGTTTCTTAGTATATTTTATAACTTTCAAATCCAGAGAATCATGGTGATTATCTAAAAATGCACACCAAATTCACTTTTCTGTGAATGTTTCCACAATTAACTAGATTATTGCAACAGCATTTTTCATTGATTTGGTCTAGTATTGACCTGCCTTATAAAGAGTTATGAGTTGAAAAACAACTCAAATTGTTACACAAAAGGAAAGAGTATCTTTCAAAACATATTCTAATGACATCAAAATACTAAAGTCTCTGTTTATGATTATTTATGAAATATACCTACCTTCCAAGCTTGTCCCCAAGCCACCCACCAAAGAATGATGCAATCATTCCACCCACTGCAAAGGTAGATACAGACAAGGACCAGAGCATGGTGATTAGGCCTGTAGATGTCGTAGTCTCTTCCTCTGACCAAGGACCTGGTGTTGGGCTCCCTGGGTGTGAGACTGTGGGCAATGCAACTGTAGTGTTGATAACATAGTTGTTGGTAGCCTTTCGGTCATCCAGTGAAACACCCAAAACATGTCTATAATGAGATATTATTATCTGCAGAAATAAAATAAAGAAGAAAAACAACAATGTTTCAAACATTCTATGTATTTTTTATTTTCCTTTAAAATATTTGTTAGGCATTTAAAGAGGATCACTCCAAATATATGGGTTATAGTCATGCAACGTGGATAGATTCATAGTTGATCATATAATATAAAACAGAGGTCACAAATTACCAGGAACCATGCAAGAAAAATTAAGTGAAGTAGACATGGAGTATCTTGATGAACAAAGTGGTGAAATATATCCTGTATACTGGAGACGTAATTGAGAGGAGTTAACTTGCGGAGGCGTAGCATTTGCCCCACCTAAAGGAAGAAATTGTAGAGGCAACACTGGTGTTGGATGAGCTTTAATTTTTAAGTAGAATCCAGAAATCTGAGTTTTTGCTTAAAAGTTTTCAGGTTTTAATGACTGGCAAATATTTAAATTGAAAATATTCTTCAGGTTAAAAAGATATGTTTTTATGTCAGTATTACTTTCCCTGCCAGGCAGGTGCTTAGGCCACTGAGCTAAATTCCCAGTCCTATTTTTTGAGAAAGGGTCTCACTATGCAGTTCAGGCTGGCCTTGAACTCACTTTGTAGCCCAGGCTGGTCTCGAACTCACAACGATCCTCCTGCCTTAGCCTCCCGAGTGCTGGGAGTAAAGGCGTGTGCCACCACACCCAGCTGTCAGTATTACATTTGCACAACAGGATTTAAATAGATTTAGGTATTCTAATAGCATAAGAAGAGACTGGAAAAGATGAGATGAGGGTCAATAATAAAGTTAATACTATACAAAATTCAAATACGGGGTATATTATCTTTGGTAGAAGTAAGCTACAGATTCAGTGCTAGACTTCCTAGCAGCCAGGGCAATGAGAAGAAAATAATCAGGAACATGACTGATGAATTCCAAAGACAAAAACAACTGTGTGTACCCTGAGATGTGAAGACTTGAAGGAATTTTGTTTTATAGGTCCTCATAGAGCAGTGATTCTGAACCTATGGCATACATGTCACGGAGGCTGTTGTCATCGAAAGCTCTAAAATGTTTGCCATTACTCTTGTAGAGTTTAGTGTGTCACAGAAGAAGCAATATTTAAAATTAAATCCCACAGACTCACATTTTATAATGTGCTTCAGTAGAGGCAAATAGGATACTAAGGTATAATCAACTAGAAGCACGTCAAAGCAGAGCTATGCAAAATAAATTAGGAAAATGGTAGACATTATTTGATATTTTTAAAAAAACTGATGGTCCAAATAATCATGGAGAAAATTCAAACTTTGTTGGACCTCTTGACTTTTGTATTATTTTATATTGAATGACCTATGGGAGACAGGAATGGAGTGAAAGACTATTACTTTTTTAGAGTTAGGGCTTCTAAAGGTTCTGATCTGGCCTCAAAGTGGGAGTAATAAAGTGGTTGAGAGGGTCTGGCTCAGAAAAACGTATGTTAAGGTGCCTGGTGCAAATAAATAGGTGCTCAATAAACATACACAGAATGAAACATATCTTTCTATAGTTTCCTCTTATTCTCTGGCATTTTAAAAAACACACATGGATGAGAGCTCTGAATGAATGCTGCAATAAGCTCTCCGAGTTTATGGTATTCTAGTTAGTTTTCTGTGAGCTCAGCGGACTTCAGAGTCAGAGATCAAGCATTATTTATGACTTTTTTTTTCCCCTGTGGGCTGTTAACTGAGGAGTCAAGGCCAAGTTATCTGCTTTGGAACCACGTGGATTATACCTGGCAGGCCAGGATTACCCTATGTCCCCCACGTGGCCACACTTTATCTTCGTGACAGAACTTGCCCCAGAAAGAACTTATACATGTTCATGTTTCACTTGCCTGTTGAGGTGCATTGATCACACCAATGTCATATCCAAACTGGAAAGAACTCAGTACTGCAGTAAAGACAGTGAAAACCAAGGTTCCAGTGACCTGTGGGATGAAACATAGAGCTGGGATACATCAAGCAGTTCAGCTACCCACCATCCCACCATCCTGGGGTGTGGACTTCTTACAGGATCCACAGACTGATTCTTTTCCCTTGCAGACCTTTCACAGTATGCTTTGTGCTCTGCTGGGTAGGTGTTCATCTGAGAATGTGAAAGTCATTCATCATTTTTTCTATAGTGCTAAAACTGAAAAATACTTGGAACAGTTTTTTCCAGGAGAGGAACCAAACATCTTTTTCTTAATATACATATTTTAAGATTCAAAATCAGGACTGAGAACTAGAACTGCTGCTGAAGCAAAGAAACTGCTAAGATAGAAACTGTGTCATATGTCCTTGGGAGAACTCATATACAACGTCAATAATGAAGAAAGGGAGAGCTTTCTGGACTTTGTCATAGTCCAAAAAACATGTTAGCAGTCATATGAGAGGTGCCAACCAGGCTTTATCATGATCTACATCAATATTCAGGTAGTGTACTTTACAAGATTTGCATCTAGCTGAACCTAGAGTTGTGGGTTAAGCTATATTACATTCTCCCCAACTCCATGAAGATACAATATAATTGCAAAGCATGACTCTTTTCATCTCATAATTATAAATCTGACTATCTTGAAGAAATATTATGCATACAGATTTATAGACAAAGATATCGCACAGCATTTTGTGTGTATGTGTGTGACAACATTACAGAAGGAACATAAATGTCATTCAATGGTAGATAGTCAAATAGATTCAGGTAATCATGATACATTATTGGATGTATACAGCATTCTATATGAGAGTTAAAAAGTGTGTGATTAGATGAACTGACCTATCTAATTAGAAGCATGTTGTTAATAGCAATATTTTTTTAATGGCTTGGACATGATTATCCTTTGATTTGTGAATATTGTATGCAATTCAAAGAATGTTTTCTTTATGAATAAATTAACAAATTGGTGACCTTTGAAAAGGAATTTCAAGTAAAGGAGTAAAGGAATATTTGTCTTTTATGTTATTAGACATTTTATAGGGAGATGTTTCATATATAATTATAACATTCTAAATTTTAAATAAATTGCATGAGATATAGTAAGCATATTGTTGAATGAATTAATGAATAAGTCATATAAGCAAGGATTCTAGTTTCCACTCTCTTACTTCAAGGATATCTAACTCTATCTATTTTCCCTATGGGTGCTTTAGTTTTTGTCTAAATTGTGGGATGATTGTAGATCTTCCCATTCAGCATTAAGAACAAGTAATTAACCAAAACTCCAGATTCCTCAATAAATCTATAAATTAGAAATTTTACAATGTTATCATCTATGAGGTATTATCATAGAATCTGAAGTTATTTAGTCTACTGGTTCTAAAATGAGACCCCACTGGGAGAGCTTGGTAAATATGTAACTTTTGGAAATTTACCCTAGACCACCTACTGGATTGGAATCTCAAGTGGAGACTTTAGAGGAATCTATGCATTTACAAAACTTGCTCTTTTTTTTTTTTTTTAAAAAAAAAAACATTTTAGGCAGCATCTCTGTACATTTTCCTTCTAGCAACTTCCTTCTTTGGAAGAAAGTGCTTCAAAGTGACCCAAAATTTATAACATGGGATGTGTATATATATAGATACACATTCCCAAAGAAGCACATATAGTATGCAAGCTATATACTTGTTAAAACTAATAATATTTATTATGTATCAATAAATTACATTTAAAATGTGTACATACGTACACATGTACTATCTAGTACATAGGATATGAGAGATTTTAAATTATCTTTTAAAGTGTCACTGGACATCTAAAGCTCAGTAGCTCAGACAGCCCAAGCTAAGATGGAGTTCCATTTGTTTGATTGGTGATTTCTCTTTGAGTCTTTTTCTGCCTCAGACTTTTTCCAAGGATAGGAATTTCATCCAATTCACAGGTGATAATCATTATCAGCAATGAGAGGACCAGGTGCCCTCAGAAGGCTTTAGCTTACTTCCTTTGTACTCTCAGTCACTACAATCTGGACAATGTGATGTGAATTGTAGGACAAAACCAGCTTCAAAGCCTAGTACTGAGTATTTACATCAACTGCATATTGATCACTGCGTTATATGGATTATTTCATTTATTCTTTGTGTTTTCTATTTCAGCTATAACAAATGATCACAAACTTACTGGTTTAGAGAACATGAACCTATTTATCTTATAGTTCTGTTAGTCAGAAGTCCAGTATGATTTCAAAAAGGAGGCTGCAGGAGAAAATTTGGGTTGGTGCAGTTCCTCATGATTGTAGGTTGAGTTTTATGTTTTCCTCCTGGCTGTAAACTGAGGGCTGTTCTCAGCACCAGAGGCCAACACATTTCTTGCCTAATTGTACCCTTCTTCCATCTTCACTGCCAGCAATGGCATGTCAGTTCTTATGATGCATTTCTCTGGTGCAGATAACACCATGGAAAAGTTCTTCTGTTTGAAGAATGCATGAGATTAGATTTGACTTATCTGGATAATCCAGGAAAATCTCTTCATCTCAAGGTCCATAGCCTCAATCACATTTTCAAAAGTCCTTTTTGCCTTCTACATGGTTTAGCGCTGGACTTGGTCTGAGAAAGTTTTGTTTATTAAGCGGGAAAAATTTTTGACAATTACTAAGTCTGAAAAAGCCCCGTTAACCTTTATCTATTCACTCTAATGTTCAAGATGTTGCTGCACTATAGGTACTTAAGAGCTGATGAAAATCATGAGAGCTTGGGACTTTACTCCATTTAGGGTCTGGGGTCCTAACTTGTTTGCCTGTTCTCTCAAAAACCTTGTAGATAGAAATTATCATTATTCTTTCACACATACAGAAACATATGTGGAGACAGTTAATAACTTGTGCAAAAACTCCATGCTTAGTAAGTATCAGACGATCTTTAAGCTTTTCTTCTACACATCTTTATAGGCTACAAAGAATTAAACTAACACTTTAAAAAAAATTCTGCCTTCACTTAGAGCTTAATGATTTTAAGTTAGAGAAATTAGTTTTCATATCTAATTTAAAATATGCCATGGAATAAATGTGGGATGGTAGAATAGGCAAAGAGTTGGACCTTAACATGGTAGAAAATGTGCTTATTTTATGGCTTATAAGTCAGAGAGAATCTATTAGTAAAAAACAAGTACGTGTGGAAGTAGACAATTTAAGAAAAAGTTCTAGATAAGCTCTTACCACCCCTGAGCCTCACTTTCTTTGCCTGTAAATGACAGTTAATACATAAGATTATTGTAAAAACTAAATAAGATAAATAATGTGGTTGTCCTTTAAACAGTAAAAGGGCAAATGAACAAATACATCTTTGTTCACATCATCATCTCATTAATCCCTCTCGCCAAACAACCATGTGTTAACTTTTCATGTATCACCAATAACCTTTACAACAATACTACAAGGTACATGAAATTACTTCCATTTTACAGTTGAAGAAACCAGGCTCATAGATGATTAAGGACTAGCCTAACACCATAGTGGTACCTTGGTTCACAAGGTTAATTTTTTCCACCATTCTGGTTGCAAATCAAATTGGACGAGAATGAAATCAAATTCAGTGTTACGTTCCATGTTGACCTTATGGGGAAATTTTTTATCCAATTTGATTTGCAACTGGAATTGCAGAAAGAATTAAGTTCGTGAACTGAGGCACCACTGTAACAAATCCTCTGTTATGGGACTCTGTTGGTCTTAAAAGCTCACTACTGAATGAAAGAGAAAAATTTTCAGTAACTACTGATTGACTAGGGAAAAACCTTATGAACTTCCTTTAAACAGTATGCTCTAGGAACCCAAGTCAATAGTGATCTTGAACTCAAATTGGAAAAGGCCAGAGGCTTCTCAAGCCATAGAATTTTTAGATTAAATGGCAGTTTAGAGAGCAATGAATGCTTGTCTGATTCCTCTATTTTTCTTTCTTTCTTTTTTTTTTTTTTTTTTTTGTGGCACCAGGGATCGAACTCAGTGCCGCTTAAGCCACCAAGCCACACTCCCAGGCCTAGGTTTTTGAGACAGGGTCACACTATGTAGCTCAGGCTGGCCTTGCGCTCATGTTGTAGCCCAAGCCGGCCTTGAACTCACAACGCTCCGCCTACCTCAGCCTCCCGAGTGTTGATTCCTCTATTTCTCAATTAAAAGAATTGAGGTCCCATAAGCTAAGACCTTGTCTGAGTTCTGTACATATGCAGAGCAACATCTTAGGTCTCTTGACCCATAGTTCTATGATTATCCTATCCCTTTTACACTCTGGGTGGAATCACAAAACTGAAAAACATTGCTTTTATATAGGTTCTCAAATATTTTTAGGTTCTATTATTAGGAAATTCCTTGTTTCTCAAGGGAAGTTCTATAACCTAATTTCAAAACCCCTGAGGGAGTTTAATTAGTTGTAAATGAAGTTTGGGCATCTGCTATATGCCAGCTCTCTGCTAAGCACATTACCTTCTCTCTTGCAGGACCTTCCATTATTTTTGCCAAATGTGTATATCATCTCTACAGTAATTAGTGTTCACCTTTATGTTTTCTTTAAAGTTCTACTTTAGCTTTATCCTGAGCTTCAGTATCCATAATATCATGATATGCTAGTTATTCTTTAAATGCATATTATATAACTATCAACATTAAAATGTTTGCCATAGAAACTTCTCTGATATTATCTGATTTAATTACTGTCAAGGCCTAATGTGCTATGATAATGCCTACATAAACCATTTATATTTTAATATGTTTTTATTTTATTTAAATATAAAAACTCAAAGCTACATTGAATAATTTAACCCAAGTCTCACAGCAGCGAAGAAGCACTGCTGGAGTATAGATTCAAGAATGCTACTTCAAAGTTCATGCTGCAAACCAGGCTCCTTACTGACACGAGCTGATGATCTGCAGAGTATGTCCTACCAGGTCAGAACTTAAGTGTCCTTCTTTAATAGGAGCATTGATTTATCAACTTGTATTATTGTACACCTGTGTGGGTGATTTTGGTTAGGGAAAACTTCTAAGGGAACAACTGGTGTATCACTTTAAATTTTTATGTTGAAAAGTATCATATCTGAAGAGAAGTTGAAATAATAGTGTGGCGAATACTCCACAACCTTTACCTATATTCACCAGTGGTAAACATCCACTGCATTTAACTTTCACTGTGTACATGTCATTCTGGTTGAAACATTTAAACATAAGCTTCAGATATTTATATCAGCTCACTCTAAAATGCTTCAGCATGGACTCACTGAGAACAAAGATATCTTCCTACATGGCTACAATATATTACCATATCCAAAGATATAATATTGATATACTAATATTAACTAAGATGTAGTTCACATTTGAAATTTCCCAACTATCCCCTTATTGCCCTTTATAATTGGTTTCTCTTTCTTCTGTGATCTAAGAATACTTGTTGCATTTTTTGCCAGTTCTTCAGTCTTTTTTTCTAGAATATTGTTTCTACCTCTTTTACCGTTCATGCATCAACATTTTTGAATATTCCAAATCGGTTTTCATGATTAAATTCAGGTTAATCTACCCTTTTTTAGGGAAGAAGGTACATTTCTTCAGTCATATGATTTTATAGAATTACTTGGAAAAAAGTCAGAAAACAGAGCATAGTCAGAAAACAGCAAATATCCTTAAACCTCAATTACTGAATAAGAAGCAGGTTTTTCTTTAGAAACCAAATGAATTATCAATTTGTCAAGTAGAAGAAGTAGCTTTGATTTATGGTAGGTATATCCAGTATTCCCAAAAGCTCTGTGTACTCAGTAATGTGAACAAATTCCTATATTCATTTTTTCAAAGCCAGATATAAAACGAAACTGATGCTGATTTACCTTATCTCCTGCCATTCTATGGGTTTGGAGTCCTGTTAATTCCAGGTCCTGTACTGAGCGTGGAATGTGTGTGGCTGACAGTCCCTGCCTCTATGTTCAGAGCTCTGCCTGGTTATACATTGTAGGAGGAGGAGCAAGGTGAGGGAGGAGTAGGGCCCAACCTAAAAGTCCAAGTCTAATCTTAATAACAGAGGTTGAATTTTGATGAGAATCAAATCAATAAATCCTTTGCCTCAGCAACCTGTGGCTTCAGTACTTCTTTTCCATCCAAAGAGAAAATGGGAGCAGGTCCCTTAGGCGTAAGTTACAAATCAGAGGTTGTTACAGTTTAAGGCATGTGCTAAGTGTGGCAGCAACTGGGGACAGGTAAAAGAGAACCCTGTGAGTGCTTTTGTGGAAGATATGTTGATCTTTTGAGATATGCTGGGCTGCCCGGTAGTGTTGTGGGATGAGAAAGACAGGCACGGGCAGTACAGTGAGCTCTGCTCTACTGAGCTCTCCTACTGTTGTATTTATGTAATAGATCTGGGTGGTGTGGTCAAGGGCTGCTACAGACTGGTCACCTAAATGAATTCTAGAGAGGTAAAGGTTTGGGTTTGACTCAGTATTTACTGACTTGCTGTGATTTCCCTGTGCTTTAGTTTCTTTTTTTTATAAACCAAATAAGTGGAACTAACAGAACATACACTTTGTTTTGATGGGAGCATTAAATGAGAAATACATAAAAGCACCCAGGGTTTAGCAAATGGTGGTTGTTATTGTTATTACTATTACTGATTCAGTGCATGTCAAGAGGAACTTGCTGGAGGTAATAATAGTAGTGTTTGCAAATCTGGTCATGTGTCTTCAGCTTGTGCCCTTCTGGGTATCCTCTTGGACATACAATGACTTTGGGTGGTCGGGAGGTATCAAAATTGATTGAGCTTTAACTGTTCCTCACAACTAGGGTCACTGCTTCCGCTGAGACTCACATGAAACCAGTTTACCACAGAGGAAATGTAACAGGCAGCAGCAAATGAAGGGGCACTAGAAAAAGATGGGATGGGAAAGTGAAGAGATAGATGAAATTCAGATTTCATTTGTCTTTTATTTTGCCCAGCTTTTTTTTTTTTTAATTCTACTTCTGCAAGGTGATGCACCTAAAAATGCTTGGTTTTACAAGGTTAATTCAGTCCAAACCACAAACAATAATGGAAACCAGCACAGGTCCATGCTATGAGATGCATGAGACAAATAAGACACAGCTGCCTCCTGCTAGGGATTTATAATGTATAAGGTGAGAAGTATGCATATATGAATGCAAAGTACAATAATTTCTTAGTGGAGAAGCGTGGATGAATGTCAATAGTAATGATAGTTAATCTTTACTGAGTCCTTGCTTGGTGCCAGGTGCCTCCCAGCACTTGCCATGGATTAACTTGTTTAGTCATAGCAGAGGAGCTGTGGTCATAGAGCCACACGTTGGGGAGCAGCTTTGAAACAAGACGTTACAGTGCCCAAGTTGCTGCACTGACCTTCTGCCCTAGTTTTGGCAGGTTTTACACATAAGTGCTCATCAGACCCTTCTACAAGCAGTAGAGTTTCCTCTGTAGTTGTTTTCCAGGGACCTGATAATCTGTAGACAAGAGGTTTGTGCCACTGTTAGGAATGATAGTTATCCTCTGCTATTTACCAACCTTTGTCTTTTGAACTCTCTGAGGCTGATGAGTGTACTAAGTCCTGGTCAGCACCTAGCAGCTGCGTGAGCTATTTTCCCTTTCAAAGTGCAACCTGCCTCTTGTCTTGAGTCCCTGTGATCAGCTTTCTCTGGGTTAGCCCCGGCCTCTCTGTTCTGCTTTTGCTCAGAAATGAGTAATGGCTACAGTTTTGGGGATGGGCTAAAACTGTCTCCGGGTTGAAGGTTGAAGGATTCAGTTACAGTAACTGCATTCATTTACTTAGAGAACTGATATTTGATCATAGCCTCTTAGGAAAGTGTACCTCAGCAGCTTCCTGGATGTGGAACAAAATCAGACTTTGGGCAGTTTGCTGTTGGGGTAGGGTCTGTTCAGTGCCTGCTATTGACCTCTGTGCATTTGTTCTTTTAGATTTACACTTTTGAACTTTTCAAGTCACATTCTGATTATTTTTTGATTAATTGAATCTAAGTAGGTGCTAAAAGAAAGGTACAAAGCAGGACTCACCATCCTGCCTTTGTTTTCCCTATTATTATCTTTCTTTTAAGTGAAATGAGTCTGTAAATAGAAGGAAAAAAAACCAGCTGTTTGTGCATTCTGCATTCTTCTCTGATAAGGTCAGGTGTCAGTAAGGGCAAAGGTATCTCCTAGGAACTAAATCAAGTGAGTTCAAGCTTGATTAAGCCAGGGATGCAACAGAGTATGTGAAGGTTCCAATTTCTGAAGAAGGCAGTGTTTTTCACAATTCTGAAACCAAATTTGGCATTGTAGCCTCCCAAAGAGGGAGACCAAACTCTTTACACACTCTTCCCAACCTCTGTGCAGATGCTCCTCTGGTCCACACTGTCAGCAACTCTTGTGTGTCTATTTGTATAGCCTCCTTGTTGGCCTCCTCACTCAAGTCAAGATTGGCTGAAAAGTTAAATCAGGTGATGATGCCCCACCCCCCTACTCAAAAGCCTCTGGTGACTTCTTAGTTGCCTTTAGGAGGAAACCCATACTCTTTCACCATGGCCTAAAAGGCCAACCTGATGCAGACCACCTCTAAGAATGACTTTCATCCTCTGGACCCAGCAAATGAGCCTCAGTCTATCTCACATGCTCCAGTCTTGGCATCTGTGTGCTGGAGAAGCCTCCACTCAAAGTGCCTTTCCCTAGCTTTCACTGTCACTGATTCCTTCCCTTCACTGAAATTGAGGCTCTGAAAGCGCTCCCTCACTGGACTGCTTAAAGTAGATACCAGTTATACCTCCGACTTATGCTTGGCCTGTTACTCTGCTGTATTTTCTTTGTCGTGCTTCTGCTTGAAGTTTTATCTTCTGTCTATTTTTTATTGTTTGTCACTTTCTCTACCAAATTTAAGTTCTATGAATTTAGAGACTTTCCTATACTGTTGCTCTATGTGTCTGGTGTGTAGAAAATGAAGCCTTTCTCATAATTGGAGGGGTATCTGAGGCTGTTCTTGGGGCATTTATTGATTTAGCATTCAGAAATGCAGTATTTACAGTATTTGCATTTTGCTAGGTACCAGTTATAACTGTGAAGGACATAAGCAAGAACTCTGCTCTTGGTAGATTACATTCTATGAAAGAAACAAAGACCACAGAAGAAAACAGTGAGAGGCACCCTCAGTAGAAAAGATACTTAGGTAAACATTCCTGATAGAGGTGCCATTTTGACTGAAGCCTGAAGAATGGGCCAGCAGGAGGGAGATAAAAATATAATGGTATCACAGTATAGTAAATTTTGAGGAAGGAAAGATCTTAGGTTGAAGAATAAGAGAAGTTTGGTTAAGGAGAAAGCAGAGATAATATTGAGGAGAGAGCAACCATGGTCATGCAGGACCTATAGGCCATGGGAAAAAGTTGGAATTCACAGAAGCACAGTGGGAAGCCATTGGAGGGATTAACAATGGGAATGATATGATCCAGTATGTATTTTAAGATTACTCCTGTTGCTGAGTGCAGGGTGGATGAGTGTCCTGGTCAGGGCATCCAGGATAGAGGAGAGGCACACTTACAAGGCTGTCATGACAATTCAGGCTTGTTAATGACCACCAGAATTAATGGTGTCAGTGAAAGAGAAATAACAAATTCAAGATATGTGGGTAAAGATGTGACTTGTAGATAATTGCTTTAAGGAGATATGTGGCTCAAGATGAGACTTGTAGATAATTGCTTTAAGGAGAGTACTCAGGATGACTGATCATTTTCTTGCTTATTAAACTGGGATAACTGTGATACCATTTAATATCATATATGGTAGATTGTTCAGTCATCCGAGTAATAATCCAAGTTTTTCTCGCAGATCTCATGAATAACTACAATAAAATAATAAGATTTTATTCTACTTTTTATTTATTTATATATATTTATTTATTATTTTATTAGTACATATTTGCAGTACATAAAGTTTACATTCAACTTGGGGAGTAGGATATATACATAATACAGCTTGTTTCCTCCTAAAATTTCCTTCTGACTTCCCTTCCTCCATCTCTAAATTCCCTTTCCCCATTTTCATTCTTGTTGTTACTATTATTCTTAGCTCATGTTTATGGCATACAATGCTTAGATTCACTGAGGTTATTAGTTCCTTTACATGACATTATCTTAATTTTTCTTATTTCTTCTTCCTTTTCCCCACTCCTCTTGCACCTTGATCTCCTCGGCCCATTCCCGTTTGCAAGAGATGTATCTTCTTGTTTCCTGCTATTCATCCTTTTTTATACTATTTGTTTTTTGCACTTTGCCTAACTCAAATTAGAGACACCATACAGTTTTGAAGCTTGTGCAACTGACTTATTTCAATCAACACTGAATTTTCCAGGTGTATTCATTTTCCTACAAATGTCTCAAATTTCTCCTTCTTTATAGCTGGGTAGTATTCTATTATGTATAGGTACCACATTTTCTTTACCCATTTGTCAGTTGATGATCATACAGGCTACTTCCAGGATTTTGCTGTTATGATTGTGCTGCTATACAAATTGGTATATAAGTATCGCTGTAACATGGTGCTTTTAGCTTTTTGGGGAAGATACCTAGAACGGATATAGATGGATCCAATGGAATGTCTAATTTTAGTTCTTTGAAAAATCTCCATGCTGATTTCCATAATGGTTGTACTAGCTTACATTTCCACTAATAATGTAAGAGGGTTCCTGTCTTAGTTACTTTTTGCTCGTTTCTGAGACAAAATACATGACACCCAACATTAGGGAAGGAAAGGTTTATTTCTTACAGTTTCTCAGGAGTTTCAGTCCATACTTAAATGGCTCCAAGGTGGCGTGACATGATGGGGCTGCAGTTCATGGTGGCCACAAGCTGCAAGGCATGCTGGCGCGAGAGAGAAACAGAAGTGCAAGAGTGAGCAAGAGGAAGACCCGCCTCATTTACGCTATATGTCGGCTCCACCCCTGGGTGGGCACAGCACTCACATTGCCAATTCCCATGCTAGACTCAGCCCCATCAAAAGTATATGAGGACTTGGGGGGACATAGTATATCACCCAATACATTCCACCCCTGGACCCCCAAGGACTCATGTACATCTTTAATATAAAAGACATTTAGTCCCTCTCCAAGAGTTACCAAAGTCCTAACAGTTTCAGCACTGTTGAAGAGTCCAAGTCCCAAATCTGCTCTGAAATCTATGGCAAACTCTTAACTGTAACCCCCTGTACAAATGAAAACGAGGTTAACCACTTCCAACATACAAAGGCACAAGATAAACATTACCATTCCAAAAGTTACAAACAGGGGAATACAAAGCATTGGAACCAAAGCAAGTCCAAAATCCAGCAGGGCAAACATTAAGTCCTGGAGTTCTCTGCTCACCATCTGAAGCAACCTGGTTGCAAGCTCCAAAAGGCTTGAGTGATTCCATCCCCATTGCACTTTCAGGGGTCTTAACTTTCATAATTTTCCTTGGATGATCCATGTTCCTTGGCTTCACCCTTACATCTTTACACATTGCTCTCTGCAGGTGAGGCGGAAGCTGCCTTAGCCTTTTCTTGTACTTAAAACCAGCACCATGTGGATGTCACCAAGGTCAGCTGCCAGCTGGAGCAGTAGCCAGGCTTTCCTCTTTCTTGGCTGTAGGGGTCAACTACCTGGATCACTGAGCTCTCTGAACCTGATTGTGAGGAACAGCTTCTCTATGCTGCCGCCATTCTGGAATCTGGTGTGGCCACCTCCATTTTGGAACCTGGCATGGCCATGACCCTTTTAAAACCTCCTGTGGCCTCTGTTGCCACTGTGGGACAAGGCACTCTGGTGCTTTTTCCTCCAAGCAAACTCTTTCACTTTTGAAGGCCTGAGGCTGCAAAGTGTGGAGGTCTGCTGTTTCCAGGGTTGCCCCCAGGCCATCTTTTTTATTCCTTTGTTCCTTCTCAGCAATCAAGGTCCCAGCTCCATCTTTAAAGTCCACAGCTTCCTGGCCAAACTCACAAGGTTTTAAATCACCATGCCGGGCTCCTTGCTCTTTATTCCCAACATAAATCTGGCTAAATGCTCTCAATAATAGCCAGGCCACTGCTTCAACAGTTCGCTGCCTTGAGATTTCCTCTGCCAGATTAATTAGCCCTTTTCCCTTAATCTCAGTCTCAGGCAAAGTCTCTGGGCATGGGCAGAAAGCAGACAAACTTTCTGCCAAGTCATAACACACATCGTGCAGAGTCCAACACCCAGTGCGGTCCTTCTTCCCAGCAGAAACCTCCTGAACCCGGTGTTTACCAGCAGGCTTTCTATCAGCCTTCTGGTCTCCTGGGCTCTGACCAGAATCTCTCATACAGAACAGCCTAAGCTTTTCCAGCTCTAGGTGTGTAGGTGACATCTCTGTATCTTTCCAAATTCTTCCCACAAGTCATTTCCAAAGGCTGTCGAACCACATGGTCAGGAATAGTCACAGCAATGACCCCACTCCTCTGGTACCAAATTCTGTCTTAGTTACTTTTTACTCGTTGCCGAGACAAAATATCTGATGCCCAAAATTAGGGAAGGAAAGGTTTATTCTTACAGTTTCTTGGGAGTTTCAGTCCATACTTAGTTGGCTCCAAGTCAGCATGGCATGGTGGGGCTGCCATTCATGGCAGGTGCAACCTGCAAGGTGCACTGGTGAGAGAGGAGTGCACACCAGAGAGAGTGGAAATGCGGAAGTGAGCAAGACCTGCCTCATTTACAGTGTATGTCGGCTCCACTCTTGGGCGGGTACAGCAATCACATTGCCAATCCCCGTGCTAGACTCAGCCCCATCCAGAGTATATGAGGACTTGGGGGTACATAGTATATCACTCAATACAGTTCCTTTTTCATCACAGCCACATCAGCATTTGTTATTCTTTGACTTTTGGATAATTGCCATCCTTTCCCGTGTAGGACGAAATTTTAGCATTGCTTTAATTTCCATTTCTGTAATGACCAGAGAGGTTGAACATTTTTTTCATGTATTCTTTTGTCATTTGTACTTCTGAGAAGTGTCTGTTCACTTGCCCATTTCTTGACTATATCTTACATTTTAGGAGATCTATTTTTGGGGGAGGGTTCTTTATATATTAGTTCTCTGCCTGAGAAATAGATGACAAATATTTTTCCTATTATGTAGGTTGTCCCTTCATTCTACTAATTTATTCCTTTGCTGTGCAGAAGGTTTTTAATTTGATGTAAACACATTTGTTGATTTTTGCTATTATTTTTTGCTGTTATTTCTTAGATTTCTACACCTATAACTTCAAGTGTTTTAACTACTTTATATTCCAGTAGGTTTGATATTTCTGTTTTAATGTTTAGATTTATTTTGATTTGAATTTAGTAACTGACGAGAGATATGGGTCTAGCTTCAATTTTATGTAAACAGACAGTGAGTTTTCCCAGCATCATTTGTGGAATAGGCTATCTTTCCTCTAACAGATGCTTTGGGGACCCCTTTGTCAAATATCAAATAACTGAATGTGTCTGGAAAGGTTTCTGTATTCTCTATTTCTGTTTCATTGATTTACATGTCTGTTATTGTGCCAGTACTATGCCATTTTTATCAATGTTGCTTTGTAGTATAGTTTAAAGTCAGATATTGTGATACCTCCTGCTGTGCTGTTGTTGCTCAGGGTTGCCTTTGCAATTCTGAGTCTCTTGTGGTTCCATGTGAATTTGAGGATTGTTTTCTCTAGATCAGTGAAGAATGCTGTTAGTATTTTGATTGGGATTGAGTTGAATCTGTGTAAATGTTTTGGGATTGTGGCCATTTTGACAATATTGTCTCTGCCTATCCAGGAACAGGAGACATTTTTCTGTTTTCTGATGTCCTCATCAATTTCCTTTGTCAGAGTTTTCTTTGAAGACATCTTTCACTTCCTTGTTTAGTTTAATTCCTAGGTATTTATTTTTTTGCTGCTATTATAAATGCTATCATGTATAAATGTTTTAATAATTTCTTTCTCAATGAGTTCATTATTTGTGTGCACACATGCTCTTGGTTTTCTTGTGTTGATTTTTTGGACTGCTATATAGCTAAAGCTAGTTATTAAGTCTAAGAGTTTTTGTTGGAATTCCCTGGGTCTTTTATATAGAGTGTCATTTCATCTGCAGATATTGGTAAGTTGAGTTCTTCCTTTCCTATGTGTATCCCTTTTGTTTTTTTCTCTTGCCTGATTACTCTGGCTAATATTTCAAGTATTATGCTGCATAGAAAGAGTGATCATAGAATCTTTGTCTTTGTCCTGATTTTACAAGGAATACTTTGAGTTTTTTCCACTTAATATGATGTTGGCCATTGGTTTCTCACAAAATTCAATGTATTTTATTTTGTTTTTTTTTGGTACTGGGGATCAAACTCATGACCTTGCGCTTGCTAGGTAGGTGCTGTGCCACTAAGTTATATCCCCAGCCCTGTCATAAATATTTTTATCAAATTCAGATACTGTGTTTTTTTGTTGTTACTGTTTTTTGAGACAGGGTCTTGATTTGTAGTGTAGGCTTTCCTTAAACTCACTATGTAGCCCAGGGTGGCCTTGAACTAGTGACAGTCCTCCTGCCTCAGTCTCTCGAGTGATGGGATTACAGGCGTGCACCACCACACCCAGATAGGTATGGTCTTTCTATACTTATTTTCTTCTGAGTTCTTGACATGAAGGATTATTGGATTTTGCCAAAAGCCTCTTCTGTGTCTGTTGATATGATCGTATGGATTTGTCTTTGTTCTGTTTTTGTGGTGTATTATGTCTTTGTAAGTCTGGAGTGAAACCTACTTGGTCATGATGTCTGATCTTTTTTGTGATGCGCTGCATTCTATTTGCAAATATCTTGAGGATTTTTACACCTATGTTCATTAAGGAGATTGGCCTATAGGTTTCATTTTCAGTTGGGTCTTTATTTGGTTTTGGGGTCAGAGTGTTGCAGGCTTCCACAAATGTATTAGGAACCACCTGTTCCTTTCAATTTCATTGAAGAGCTTGATGAGTACTGGGGATATAACATCGTTAAAGTTGTGATTTCCTCTTTTTTATTTCTAATTGCATTAATGTGAGCCTTTTCTCTCTTCTTTGTAAGTGTATTTTGTTTAGTCTTTCCAAGAACCAACTTTTTAATTTGTTGATTCTTTGCACATCTTTTTAGTCTCAATTTCATTGAGTTCCACTCTAATCTTTATGATTTTATTTCTTAATGTTGGTTTATACTTGGATTGCAGTTGTTTCTCAAGTATCTTAAGGTTCTTCATTAGGTTATTTATTTGAGCTCAGTCTGTTTTCCTAATTTGAGCACTGATTGCAGTGAACCTCCATTTTAGGACTGCTTTCATTGTGTCCCAGAGGATCTGGTGTGTTGTGCAAGCATTATCTTTAACTTTCAGAAATTGTTTAATTTCTTTCTTGATTTTTTTCTGTGACCCTCTGGGTGTTCAGGCATGTGCTATTATGTTTCCAGGTGCTTCTAAATTTCTGTGGTTTCTACTGTAGTTGATTTCATTTTCACTGTGCAGTGGTTTGGTAGTAAACATGGAGTGATTTTGATTCTTTCATATTTATTTAAGCAGGCTTTGTGGACTAGTATGTGATCTCTTTTGCAGAATGTATCTTGTGCTGCAGAAAAGAATGTATACTCTATTGTATGGGGTGGGACACTGTAGATATCTATTAATTTCATATGTTCAAGGATGGGGTTCAGCTTTGATATTTCTTTATTGATACTTTGTTTATTTGCTCTCTTTGTGAAAGTGGGGTATTAAGATTTCCCCATTGTTATTCTGCTAGAAGTTATTTGATGTTTTATGTTCAGCAGTATTTGCTTTATAAAGATAGCTTTTGATACATACGTATTTATAAGAGTATCTCTTCTTGTTAAATTGTTCCCTTGCTGGTATATAGTGGCCTTCTTTGTTTCTTCTAGTCAGTTTTAGCTTGAAGCTTCATTGTTTTAGATTAGAATTGCTATCACTCTTTGTTTTTGGGGTCCTGGTGCATGAAATGTTGTGTTTCATCCTTTGAGTTTTAGTCTATGAATATCCTTTTGAATTAGATGAAATTCTGCTTTTTCATCCAGTCTACCAACCTATGTCTTCTTTTTGGAAAACTGAAGCCTTTAACAGTGATAGATGATATTGCGGTGTTTATTAATTATCGTACTGTTCTTTCTCTGTTGATGACTCCTTTTTTTTTTCTGTGATTTTTTAATGTTATTTATCCATGACCTTGCGTGGTGTTTTAATTTCTTCTGGGTTTTTGGCTTTAATGATATTGTTGTTTCTGTCTAGGATATTCTTCAGTGTTTTCTAGTGTGTTTGTTTAGTATTAATAAATCCCTTGAGTAGTTCTTTTTCATGAAATGTCCTTATTCATCTATTTTGAAGGAAATTTTTGCTGAGTATGTTGAATGAGTTGAAAGTTATTTGCTCTTAGGGCTTGAAATACCTCACACTAAGCTCTTTTGGTCTTTAAGGTTTGTGTCATTAATTCTAATGAGTTTACTTTTATAGGTAATTTTTTGTTTTTCTCTGACTGCTTTGAAAATTCTGGGTTTTTTTTTTGTTGTTGTTGGACAATTGTGATTTAATTATGTCTTGGTGAGCTTCTATTTTTCATCATAGTTGATGTTCTAGAAACTGTGCTTACTTGTAATTTGAGATCTTTCCTCATATTTGGGAAATTTTCTATTTTTATTTCTGTAAAGAAATTAGTAAATCCATCTTCTATGTTATCTTCTCGTTTTTCTCTAACACCAATTAGCCTTAGGTTGGTATTTTTAGTATCATTTAGTAGTTGCTCAGTGTTCCTCTCTCTGTGATTTCTCTGAGTACTTCATAATAATTTACCATTTTGACCTCAGTTTCAGAAATGTTGTCTTCACATTGATCATTTCTGCAATTTATTAATTATATATGGTATTTTATTTGTGGTATTTCTGTCTGATACCTTTTTGAAGATTCTGTAGCTTTTTTAGATTTGTCATTCATGCTTTGAATTGTTTTGGTCAGTTCTTCCAATTTTTACCTGTTTCTCTCTTTTTCCACATTGAGCATCTTAAGTGATAATTCCATAAACTTTTGGGTTAGGTCCTCTTTGAACTTGTCATGTTTCTCTGTTCCTTTTTTAAAATTTTTATAGTGCCTTCCTACTGGTATTTGCTTTCCTCTCCATTCGTGCCCTCTTGAGCTGTCTTTGGAGAGTTGGGGGGACTTTGGGAGCTGTTATTACATTATTTTCCCATGATCCTGTGTATGTATATCTGTTTTTTATCCCCCACTTCATTTTTAATACTTTGTGTTGAAGTCTAGTAGGAGGGGAAGATCTTGTAGTTTGTATGAAAGTTTTTGGTAAGATACTGCCTCCTTGTGATGTCTTCTCAGGTTTATATATTTAGAGATAGTATTTACTCTTCACTTATTTAATTTAAATGATTTGGACTCTGTCCCTACATTTTAAGGAAAGAATTACCCTGGTTGTAACAGCATCAATAAATTCAATCATAAAATGCATATAAGTTAAATCTTGTATTTACACTTTTACCTTTTATCAATACTCTGAGCAGCCTATGTTCAATTATTGTTCTGCAATGTGGCAGGAGAAGTAAAGGGAAGAAATTGAAGGAAGAGTGAAAGAGGAATGTAAATCAGTAAGGGGAAAGGTTGTCAGGGGTGATAGTGATAGGTTAAAACAAAAAGAAGATTTGATATGAAATCAGATTCTGTTGGAGTACTTTTAGTTGTGCTGACATGTTCATGTTGAGAGATTTGAGAAGATATCTGTGAAGAAGATTATGAGATACAGGAGGAGGGACGTGTACTTTATGATTAAAGAAAACTATGTGGCTGTAGGAGACTTGATAAGTTTGGGTACTATAATGTGGAAAAGAGGTATGAGAGGACAGGAGGCTATGGAAGATATGGAACAGGATGGGAGGAATAGGATGGGAATAGATTGGGGATGAAAGAAGGTTAATACAAGGGAGGGTAGGAGAGAGAGAGAGAGAGAGAAAGAAGGAGAGAGAGGGAGAGAAATATAGCAAATTAAAAACTTAGGAGCAGGATTTTATAGAATGAGAAAAAGAAATAAGAAATAAAATAATAGTATTGCTATGGGAACTTGAGGTGCAGAAACTAGTTAGGGAGATAAGAGGGAGAGAGCATAGACACTAACTAAATAGAAGCAAATTAAAGAAAAAAATTAACAAAAACAAATAACAAAATGCCCATAAAAACAAAATTAGAACACCAAAACTCAGAAGACATCTGATACAAAATCAGTTTAAATACTCCAACAAGAGAATATATATGTGATTCTCATGTAGCTGTTTTTGCCAGAAAGCAGAAAAATTTTAATAACAATATCAAAGTTTGGCAAGGGCGTGGAGAAACAAGATCACTCATCCATTGTTGGTGGAAAAATAGTTCAAAGCCCTTCTGAAAAAAAGACATAATAATTTTTGAAAAAATAAACCACAACTATACAAGTACATATGACCCATCTGTATTTATCCTAGAGAAGAGAAGAAATATTCACACAAAAAAAATTTTTAGATGAATGTATAACAACATGTTTACTAGCTGTTTATTCCTAACTGTAAAAACTTAGACAGTACAAATGTCCTTCAAAGACATGGGTAAATTGCAGTACATTCATATCATGGATCATTACTCAGCAATAAAAACAAACTGTTGATATACTCAACACCTTGAATACATCTTGAGGGAAATCTACTGGGTAAAATTTATGAATTTCAAATGCCCTATACTATAATAGTATATTTGGACTGGCAATGTAGGTGAGTGGTAGAGCATGGCTTAACATTCACAAGAACTGGGCTTCAATCTCCAGCACTGTGAGAAAAAACAAAAATGTATGACTTCTAATTTTAGATGTGAATTTGCCATAAATGTCTATGTGTTTGGTAAAATCTTATTCTGGATGCTTCTGTGGAGATGGTTGTAGCTGAGATTTACACAGAAATTGCTGGATTTTGGCAGATTGTTCCTTATAATGTGGTTGGGCTTCATCCAATAAATTGAGACCCTGATAGAACAAAGAGTCAACCACCCTTGAGCAAGAAGAAACTATGTGGTAGATTGCCTTTGGGCTTTATCGGCCACATCTGCTAGTTTTCAGAAAGATGCCTTTAGACTGAAAGTTTTTCTCAAGTCCGCAAGTTGCCAACCACTTCCTACAAGATTTTGCGCTCAATAACTTTCATAAATCATACGAGTCAATTACTTAAAATTAAGTCTGTCCCTATATTCACACATCCTATTGCCTTTATTTCTCTGGAGAACGATGAGTAACACACACATGATTCTATTTTTATAACATGGTTGAAATGAGAGAATAATGGAAGTAAAAAACAGATTAGTGAGTGCTAGGATTTAAGAGTCTGTGATGGTGAGAGGAAAGTAAAAGTGGATATAAAAGGATAGTATGAAGTATGTTTTATATCTTGAAAGTTGATATTCTGGTTGTGCTATTACACTATTGTCTTACAAACTGCTGACTTTGGGAAAAATTAGGTAAACTATACATGCACTCTCATGGCTATTTCTTAGAATTATATATGAATCTACAATTATCTCAAAAAACTTAATTTTTTCAATGCAACTTTTTTTATTAGTTCACATTACTTACTGCTCCATTGTTGTATAATTAGAAACATGATATACATGTCCTTTTACATTTAGATTTTTCTACTAGCTTTACACCTGTCAAAAATAGTGAAAATCTTATTTATTATTACTTTTTTTTTCTTTTTTTGGTACGAGGGATTGAACTCACAACCTCATGCTTGCCTGGCAGGCGCCTGTGCCCCTGAGCTATGTCCCTGGCCCCTGAAAATCTTATATTCTTGTCTTTTTCTACTTGGCTATCATGGTGATAATAACTTTGTAAAATGAATTCGGAAGTTAGTCATCCCTCCCTTTCAGTTTTCTGGAAGAGATTAAATGAAATTGGTGTTTGGTAGGATTCTCTAGCGAAACAGTCTGATTATGGAGATTATGAGGATTTAAATTTACAGATTCAATTTCCTTAATAATTATAAGACTACTCATTATTACATAATGGAAGAGTTGTGGAAATTTGTGTTTTTGTGGAGGGTATTCTTAATCTAATTTGTCAAATTTGTGTATAGAATTGTTCCTAATATTCCTTTACAATTATTTTGATGTTTGCAGTGTTTATTATGGTACCTTGTCTTTTATTACAGATATTGTTAATTTGTGTTTTCTCTCTCATTGGAAAGTTTGTAAATTTATTAAGTTTTTTTGAAGAACTATTTCCCCTCTCTCTTTCTCACTCTCTCTTTCTCTCTCTTTCCATGTACTCGTAAATTATATAAATAATTTGGGGGATGTTTGAGACAGGGTCTTGCTATGTAGTCTTGCTCCATGACCCTCCTCCCTCAGCCTCCCTAGTGCAGGAATTACAGATGTGAGCTACCATGCCCAGCTCATTTTTTCTAAGTTCTTGAGATAGAATTTACATGATTAATTTGAGACTTCTTTTCTGCTATACACATTTAATGCTTTAATTTTCACTCTCTTAGCACTGCTTGTATGGTTTTCCACAAATCTTGACATGTTTTATATCAAATATCACTCAATTTAATGCATTTTTGTTTATATTGAGGTTTCTGGGTCATGGACTATTTTGGAAGTGTTTTGCTTAGTTCCCAAGGGTTTGGAGGTTTTCTTTTTATTGATTTCTAGTTTGAGCTCATTGTGATCAGATAAAACAGTCTATATAATTTCTGTTCTTTTAAATTACAGTCTCTATAACTTTTGTTCTTTTAAATCTTCTGAGATTTGTTTTATGGCCCAACATGTGATCTATTTTTGTACAGGCTTTACAAACACTTGAAAGGAATATATATTCTGTTGTTGTTGGGTAAAATGCTGTATCACAGTCAGTTAGAGTTTGCTATGAGTTGTGTCTAGATGTCCCTCCAAAACCTCATGCAGTCATAGGTGGGGCTTTTCAGAGGTGGCTGGATCTAGAGTGTGTGAAGATGGAATCAAAGGTACTAAATTAGTCTATTGATTGGTTCGGCATTGTTCTGGCTAGGATTAAGGGTGCCTTACACTGGGAGTGAGTAGGCAGGTAGCTTGGATAGAATATAAGGGACAGAAAGAGGGCTGCTTGTCTCTTGCTGCTTCATTACTTCGCTGCTCCTTGCGTTTCTGCCTTGTGTCTGCCGTGAGCTGTTTCTCCTCTGCTGTACCATCTTGCCTTGTAGCCAGCCAATTATGAACTGAAACCTCTACAAACTGAGCCAAAATCAACCTTTCCTCCTTGAACTTTGGGTGTCAATTTTGTCTCAGCAAGAAGAAAAATACCTAAGAGCTATTGCTTGATGTCATCAAGATCTTCAGATTCTTTGGTCTAATATTATATCAATTTTTGAGATAGGTTTGTCGAAGTCTACAACTGTAACTATGTATTTGTCTCTTATTGCCAGGTGAAGGTGGATGTTCAGCCTCTATTTACACCTAAGGAATGGAAGTTTCCTCATTAATGCTAGACAGGTGTGAGATTTCAGCTCCCCTTATGGTCTCCACCTACACTGTGATGGGGATGGCCTTTTTGCTGATGAATAATGGCAAAATTCCTAACTTTCCACTAGATATCTGTTATTGTTTAGAGATAGAATGTTCCCCAAAAGCCTCATGTGTTCAGAGATGTGATTTTTGGGAAATGACTGGGTCAAGAGGTGTGATAGCTGAATTTGCTGTTAGAAAGTGTAGCTTGGCTGGAGATGGGTCACTGGGAGTGTAACCTGGAAGGGTATATCTCCCTCCCTGGTTCCTCTCTTCTCTCTTCATTTCCTGACCACGATAACATGAGCAGCTTTGCTCCTTAGTATGCCCTTCCATAATACCATTTCTGGGTTTGAGCCTGCCCACCACAGACTGCAATTTGTGAAGCTGTGAATCAACATAAACCTCTCCTACTTTAAATTATGGGTATTGGGTATTTTATCTCAGTGATGAGAAAATGGTTAAGGCAGACCTATTGACAACACTCCAGGAGAGAGGGAGAGCAGGATGATTTGTTACTTCAGGTAGAAGTGGCAGTGGAAGTCCGGGCTCCTCACATGATCCACTACTACTCTTGCATTTCAGTTGGAATTAATGTTATTACTCTCTATCTACTTTCTCTGTACTCATCCTGGTGGGTTTATTGAGTTCTTTGTTGTAGGTCTGTGAGGGTGGAAATCCCATGGGTTTTGGCAGAGGGGTGATGGGTCCATATTATATATTTTGTTTTGTCTCTGGTGATGGTCAGCTGGAAAAAAGTTATTATCTAAAAGTTTCCTGCCTTGCTTAGTTTTACTTTTCCTTTCTCTTTGATTAGAAAGAGCAGGTTTTGGGGGGACTTTTTTCAATGCTCATTGCTATTTCTGGGTTTTTGATTTCTTCAGTTCCAAGTCAAGTATATTTGAGGCAAAGAGAGTACTTATTTTTCCTCAGGACTTGTAATTTGTGGCCAAATTGCTACTTTCTTCTGCTCATAGCCTTCTTGTGTTTATTTTAAATGAGTGTCCAGGTTTTTAGTTGTACTTAGCAGAAGGAATAGGAAAAAGTAATCTAGTCTGGTTTCTCGGGAGTGGAAGTCTTGTCCTACTTTTGAAAAACCTTTAGGGAAATGTCTTAGTTGCTTTCTTGTTGCTGACACAAAACACTTAACACCTATAAGTTAAAAGAGGAAAGGTTTACTTCAGCTCACAGTTTGTAGATGTTTCAGTCAACAGTCAGCTGGCTCCAAGGCAGGGTGGCGTGGCAGAAAGGCATTGCAGAGGAGAAGTAGTCCATGTCTGAGGAAGCAGGAAGCAGCAGCAGTGAAGCAGCAGCAGCGGCGGCGGCAGCAGCAGCAGCAGCCCTCATTTTCCCTTTCATCCCATCCAGGCTTTTGGATGGTGCCACCCAGGGAGAGACTTCCCATTACCTACACCCAGGACTATAGTAAATCAATCAGTAGACTAATTTAGTGCCATACACCCTTAATCCCAGTGTCACACACACTATACCCAGCCAGCTCTGAACAGTCCTGCCTATGAGCTCATGAGGCTTTGAGGGGACATCTAGATATAAATCATTACAGGAAGGAAGCCTAATTTATTATAAAACAAATATATGAGCAAACGAACAGAAAAAAACTAAATCAAACCAAATTAAAATAAAGTAAAACCTTTTATGGCATTTACCCTAAGTTTCCTGTGCTGCAACTTCAGGTCTTCCTATCTTTTTCTGTTTTTTCTTATCTTATTTGTACAAAAAAATGAGAAATATTTATTTTCCATCTTTTGTACTTTGGCCCATTATATGCAGCAGTAAAGTGTGAGGAAAAATGGGCAAAGGGGGTAGATAAATACAGGCCCAAAGTTGCCTTCCTACAAACTCTGAACAACTGGCTATCAATTGCCTACTCAGAATCTTCACTTTAGTGTCTAACAGGTATAATTTCAATGTTAACATGAGTAAACTGAATACTTTATTTCTTCCTTTACCAAACCCCAATTATCCCACTTATTTCTTATATAGCTTTAGGCCTCTGTATTTACTTCTGTAAAACTGGTATAATAATGCTTTATTTTTGGGTCAGTTATGACCTTCAGAGAACATGTATATATAGAAGACATGCCAAATCCTGATTGCTCAGTAATGGTGGCAAATAATATTTTTATTGTAGATGCATGTAAATCATTTTTGTTAGGCTGACTTTCATCATTCACTCTTTTTTGTGTCCTTGTTTCTTTCCAGGGTGAACCCTACACTTCTAGCCTCCTTGTTCTTTCTCAGAGAGTTCATTTTTGCAAGTGTCCATATCCTCTCTTACAAGTCAAGAGTTCCCATTCTCTACTGAATCATTTGCCTCCTACTAAAACACATTAACTATGTCTAGGGGACATAGAGATTTCCCTTAACCTCTAAGATGTTGCTGCATCCTGTTTCTTTTCATGGTAAAATCCTTCAAAAGCTGGCTCAGAATATCTTCATTACTTATTATTCATTTCCTCCACCATCCTAAAGTAGACTTTTGTCCTCCACTATACCTCCAGAATAACTCTCTACATAATTTAGGTTAATGGTCAATTACATATACATTTGACCACCCCCCTTTTTTTTTCTAGAAACAGTTTCTTAACTTCATGACAATCTGGTTACTTGAACTCAAGGGCTGCTGCTTTTCATGTTCAGATTTACTTTTCCAGACCTCTAAATAATTCTGGAATCTAGAACTCATCTTTTAGTCTGGACTCTAGAACTCATCTTTTAGTATCTTTTTAGTCTGTATTATTCTGTGGAGGTTTTCACCAAGTCTGATGGTTCAAGAACTATGTATACCAGCAATGACTAACAGAATGTTCTGTGAAAATAAACATGTTCCATATTTGCTCTGTCCAATTTAATTGCCACTTCCTAATAATTAAAATTTTAAAATTTAGTTGCTAGGCACACTAACTACATTTCAAGTGTTCACTATATGTGTCTGGCTAGTGGCTACTATACTGGATAGCACACATGAACATCTTAACACCTATTTCCTGCATTGCATTTCTCTTTTCCAGATTCATGTACTATCCAGCATCTCCCCTTAAATATCTATGGTGTTCAATCTCACATGTATCCTATGTAAACAGAACACTTCTGTTCTTCACTCACTACTATTTTTTTCACTATACTTATATCTGCTTTGCCAAGCATTCCTTGTTCAGTAAGTGCCACTAACAGTTGCACCAAACCACGGATTAGCTCTTGTTTTTTAAGTGCTATTGGTAACTCACTGTACCTTTAGAAAGTCCTTTCCATTATACTTTCCAGATATGTCCAGTGTCTGACCATATCTCTCTATCACCCTAATGTAAGGCACCATCATTCCTTGTCTTGGCTGTTGTAATAGTTTCCTAACTGCTCTATCTTAATTCTTGTTGCCCTGTTCATTTTCCTCAGTAGCGATAAAGATCTTCAAAAAATAATAATAAATCAGGAAACACCTCTATATTTAAAACTCTCCAATTGCTTTTTATAAAAACCTAGCCTCATCTACAAGGTCTGAGTGTTTTAGTTCCTTGTTGACTTTGATAATATTTTCTTCTACCCTCATCTTTATTTATTTTGCTGCAGCCACCCTGTTGACTGAGCTCACCAGGTTATTTCTCCTCTGGAACACTTTTCCCAGCATGGATGCCTCATTTTTATAATTTAGGTCTCAACTCAGATAATCCCCTGTTATGGTTTAACTCAAGAATGATTCCCAGAACTCTCATGTGCTCAGAGGCAAGGCTTTTGTAAGGCAATTGTATCATTCTATAGTTCAGTGTACTGTTAGAAAGTAGTGTTATAGGATAGTTTCTTTAGAAACAGCTCCCTATTCAAAAGTATTCCAGGTTGGGTCTCAAACAAAGAATTGGATGAGATTAGCCCAAAACAGTGCCAAGTGTTTATTTGAAAAGTTTGAGGTAAATGGGTATGGGAGAAACCAGCTGTGCAGAGCAAACTTGGGCAAAACAAAGAGAAAAAGAGGGTAAAAACAAAAGTAAAAGTACATGCCATGTCTGAGAAATGTGGCGTGAGCTACCATGCAAACTCATGCATGATAGTAGTTTTCCGTGGTGGCTACTCTTATTTTATGCCATCTACATCTTGTGGAAACTCTGAGAAGACCTACATAGAGGTTGCTATGGGATCTTGTAATTGAGAAGTCCCACTCACTTCCCCATCTAGCTTTTCCACACTTTATCTCCAGTATCAGTAGGACCTGGTGTAAAGGGGCAAGACAGTGGGGATGTGACCTGGAAAGTTATTGTATTGGTATGCTATGTCCCCCCAAGTCCTCACATACTTTTGATGGGGCTAAGTCTGGCACTTTTTTGTGTTCAGTTTGCTGTACCCGCCCAGGGTTGGAGCCGACATACAGTGTAATGGAAGGCGGGTCTTCCTCTTGTTTGCTTCCGCTTCCGCCTCTCTCTCTCTCTCCCGCCAGTGCGGCTCGCGGCTTACGGCTTGCAGCTTGCAGCTGCCATGAACAGCAGGCCTGCCATGCCACGCTATCTTGGAGCCAACTAATGGACTGAAACTCCCAAGAAACTGTAAGAATAAACCTTTCCTTCCCTAATTTTGGGCGTCAGGTATTTTGTCTTGGCAGTGAGTAAAAAGTAACCAAGACAGTTATCTTTCCCTCTCTGGCTCCTCCATTTTCTCTTTACTTTCTGGCTGCCATGATGTGCGCAGTTTTCCTGTGTCAACCCTTTCACCATGTAGTTTCTGCATTGGAGCCTGTCAATCAGGAACTGAAACTTCTGAAACTGTAAGCCAAAATAAACGTCTTTTCCTTTAAGATGTGAGAGTCAGGTATTGTTGGGGAGTGACTGAAGCTGGAGGTCTATTATACTTGTGGGGCTGGAGCAAGTGGAACCACAAGGTGCCCCAGGTGAGTCACATGAGCGAGTTGATAAGGCAGAGGGGTGTCTGGTGACATCAACCTTCTGAGTGTATAAATAAGCGTGCTGCAGTCTTTGGGCAGTTCTTTTTCTCCCATTAAGAGAGAGGGCGCCACCTGATGTTAGCTTTCTGTATTCTGACTCTTGTCTTCATTTCTTCATTCTCCACCATCTTCCCCCCAGGGATTTCAAGAGCTGTGCTAGACGCAGGAAAGGTATTTTGTCCCAGCAAAAAGAAAGTGATTAAGACAGTCTCCATTTACCCTACTTAAGACGGCATCTTCCTATCACTTACTATCATATTTACCCTCTTCTGATTTGTGCATTTTATTTGTTATTATCCAGATCATTTTATTAATTTACTTACATGTTGTTGGTCTCTCTCCTAATATGGTGCAAGTTCTTTGAGGAATAGACTATAATTCCTAAATGGTATTCCCAGCCCTAACGGATTACTGATATATACTGTAAGTACTCATAGAAGAGTGACATTGACTTGAATCATTTAAGGAAGTATAACATTTGATGATTAATTCATAACTACCTTATATCGGAAATATACTGTATGAGTTTGAGTTCCAGTTCCATCTTGTTTAGCTGTATAACCTTGGGTAATTTAGTTAAACTCTTTGTGTCATAGTTTCCTTATTTGTAAAATGGGACACATAACAATTCCTCCCTTGTAGGGTGGGTAAGGATTGAGTGGGCACAGGTAAAATGTGTGGAATATTTGGAACAGCTCCAGGCCCATAATAAATATTTGCTACTGTTATTATTAGGAATGAATATAGACTCCATTTCATTAAATGGCTCCTTCATTTTGCAAGTTTTCAGTAAGGACATTGGAAAGACAAATGGGTGAAGGAATGATGATGCTTCAGGAATTCCCTGATCCTGCTGAAAACATTGGAAACTGTTTATCCCCTTTCAAATCAGTGACTCTTAGAATCACTGTGGGAAGCAATTCACAAACATCTCTCACCCACTGAGAGATAAAGGAAAGAGGATTTAATTAGTTTAGATTGCTCACTGGAGGGTTACTGATAAGCAACATCAAACCTTGGAAAAGCCTGTGAGACATCAGTATCCTCCCACTGAAACATTTGTCTGATAGTGAAAGACCCTAATAATTGTCTTCAACTTTTAGACAAATACTCAGCAAGGTGAGAAGCAGCTTCACAAATGAGCCAGGAATCAGAAGAATGAGCAGTGACCAAATTCTTATCTCCTCTTCTTTTTTTTATTTTAAAAAGCAAAACAAAACAAAAAAAAGGGTGGGAATAATATAGAATTAAAAAAAACACAGTAAGAAATCAATACTAGTTAATATATTACACATTGTTATCTTAAAAGTAGTTGTTCAAGTTATGAGATCTAGGCATAAAAATGATCAAATAATCAATGATAACACACGCTATTCTTTCTGATGAACTAACAGAGTTAGTAGTATAGTTATCTGTCTTGCATACTTATACATACATAGTTATATGTGTGTACCTACATACATATAATCTTTTCCTTTCTTCCATTTCTCCTTTCCCCTATCCCAGCTGTTCTTTAATTTTGGGCACTTTGTTTCCCTTTCATTATTACAATATCTATTGTACATTTTAGATCTTATTACTCTTTCAGTTTTTTATTATTATTTATTTATTTTTTACACTAGAGAGACAATACAATATTTACAAATGTGAGTCTGATTTATTTCACTTATGAGTGTATTCTCAAGTTCCCTCCATTTACCTATAAAAGCCTGAAGAGCATCCTTTTTTTATAGCTGAGTAACATTACATTGTATAAAAATGCCACATCTTTTTCATCCATTCTGTGATTGATGGGCATTTTGGTTGTTTCCAAGATTTAGCGATTAGAAATTGTGCTGTTGTAAACATGCATGCTTATATATCGCTGTGACATGACACTTTGTTTTTCTGGGAAAATACCCAGAAGGGGAATAGCTGGATTGAATGGGACTTCCAATCCTAGTTTTTTGAGGAATCTCCATACTGATTTCCACAGTGGTCGTACCAGTCTATACTCCCACCAACAGTGGAGAAGTGTTCCTTTTTCCCTACAGCCCCATCAACATTTGTTATCACTTGGTTAATTGATGGCAGCCATTCTTTCTGGAGTGAGATGGAATATCAATGTTGTTTTAATTTGCATTTCTCAAATGACCAGTGATGTTGATCATTTCTTTGTGTATTTATTTGTCATTTGTATTTCTTTACCTAAAAAGTATGTGTTCATCTCAGATGCCCATTTTTGGATTGGGTCTTTAAATTTCAGGGGCCTGATGTTTTTCAATTCTTTATATGTTCTGGGTATAAGTCCTTTATCTGAGGGACAGTTGGCTAAAATTCTTTCCCAGTCTGTGGGTTTTCTTTTCACTTTGTTGGTGATTTCTTTTGAAGTGCAAAAGTTTTTTAATAAAATGAGATCCCTGTTGTTGATTTTTTGAATTACTTCCCATGTGGTTTGCGTTTTGCTCATGAACTCCTTGCCTACCCCTATGTCTTCAAGATTTCTCCCTACCTTGTCTTCCAGTA
This sequence comes from Dasyprocta punctata, assembly GCA_004363535.1. Classification (NCBI taxonomy): domain Eukaryota; kingdom Metazoa; phylum Chordata; class Mammalia; order Rodentia; family Dasyproctidae; genus Dasyprocta; species Dasyprocta punctata. Next base: position 56,454 of record RJWM01002831.1, read on the forward strand.
AATTCAGTGTTTCTATTTTAATATTTAGATCTTTGACCCATTTGGATTTTAGTTTACTGCATGGGTCTTTTTCAGTCTTCAGCATGTGGAAAGCCAATTTTTCCAGCACCATTTATTAAAGAGGCTATCTTTCTTTCAGTGAACATGTTTAGCCCCTGTGTCAAATATAAGGTGGCTGAGTGTCTTTGTAGTTGTATTTACATCTTCTAATCTGTTCCATTGATCCTCAGGTCGATTTTTTTGCCAGTACCATACTGATTTTATCACTGTAGCTTTGTAGTATAATTTCAAGCCAGGGATTGAGATGCCTCCTGCCTTACTTTTGTTGCCCAGAATTCCCATTACTATTCTAGGTCTCTTCTGGTTCCAGATGAATCTTAGGAATGTTTTGTCTAGGTCTGTAAGGTATGTTAATGGTATTTTGATTGGGATTGCATTAAATCTGTATAACAGTTTTGGGAGTATGGCCATTTTCACAATGTTGGTTCTTCCTCACCAAGAGCATGGGATATCTTTTCATTTTCTAACATCCTCTTCAATCTGCTTTTTTAGAGTACTACAGCTTTCAGGATATAGGCCTTTTACATTCTTTGTTAGGTTGATTCCTAAGTATTTTTTTGGATGCTATTGTGAAAGGTGTTATTTCCATAATTTCTCTCTCAGTGAGTTTGTTGTTTGTATACAGGAATGCTATTGATTTTTGAGTGTTGAGTTTTTATCCAGCTACACTGCTGAATTGGTTTATTAACTCTAATAGCCTTTTGATGGAGTTTTTAGGGTCTTCTATGTAGAGTATCATGTCATCTACGAATAGTGATAATTTAACTTCTTCCTTTCCTGTCCTTATTCCTTTTATTTCTCTCTCTTGTCTGATTGCTCTGGCCAATGTTTCCAGAACTATATTGAATAGGAGTGGTGATGGTAGACATCCTTGTCTTATTCCTGATTTTAGAGTGAAAGCTTTCAGTTTTTGTCCAGTTAGTATAATGTTGGCTGTTGGTTTGTCATAGATGGCTTTTATCAGATTGAGGTAGATACCATCTATTCCAAGTTTCTGTAAGGTTTTTTTTTTTTTTTAATTATGAACAAGTGTTGGACTTTATCAAAAGCTTTTTCTGTGTCTATTGAGATGATCATTGATTTTTGTCTTTGGTTCTGTCAATGTGGTGTATTACATTTATTGATTTACGTATGTTAAGCCATTCCTGCATTCCTGGAAAAACAATCCCTGTTGGTCATGATGTATAATCTTGATGATTTGCTGTATCTATTTGCCAGTATTTTATTGAGAATCTTTGCATCGATGTTCATTAGGGAGATTGGCCTATAGTTCTCCTTTTTGGTTGGGTCTTTCTCTGGTCTTGATATCAGATTAATACTTTCCTTCAGGATCAAGTTAGGGAGGATTGCTTCCCTTTCAATTTCATTGAAGAGTTTGAGTAGTATTGGCATTAAATCTTCTCTAAATTTCTTGTGGAATTCATCTGTGAATTCATCAGGACCTGGGCTTTTCTTTGTTGGTCAGTTTTTAATCATGTTTTCAATTTCAGTAGCTGATATTAGATTATTCAAAATTGTTATATCTTCTTGATTCAGCTTTTTTTTTTTTGTGGCACTGGAGATTGAACTCAACCTCGCGCCTGTCAGACAGGTGCTTAAGTCACTGAGCCAAACTCCCGGCCCTGGTTTTTTGAGTTAGGGTTGCACTGTGTAGCTCAGGCTGGCCTTGTGCTCACGTTGTAGCCCAAGCTGGCCTCGAACTCACAACGCTCCTCCTACCTCAGCCTCCCCGAGTGCTGGGATTAAAGACGTGTGCCACCACGCCCAGCTTAATTCATCTTTAGTAATTCATATGTTTCTAGGAATTTATCATTTTTTGTGTGTTTTCCACCCTATGTGAGTAAAAATTTTCAAAGTAGGTATTCATGATCTTCTGAATTTCCATGGGATCTGCAGTAATTTCTCCCTTTTCATTCCTTATTGCATGAATTTGAGTTTTTTCTTTCTTTTTCTGATAAGGTTAGATAGAGGTTTATCAATTTTGTTTATTCTCTCAAAGAACCAGCTGTTTGATTCATTAACTCTTTGTATTGTTTTCTTAGTCTCAATTGCATTAATTTCTGCTTTGATCTTTTTAATTTCCTCTCTTCCATGAGCTTTGGGTTTGACTTGCTCTTCTTTTTCTAGAAGCTTAAGGTGTAGCATTAGGTTGTTTATTTGTGCTTGTTCTGTTTTCTTGATATGGCAATTTATTGCTATATATTTCCCTCTTTGGACCACTTTCATTGCATCCCACATGTTTCAGTATATTGTATCTGCATTTTCATTGAATTTTACATATTGCTTAATTTGTTCTTTAATTTCATCTGTAACCTACTGGTTGTTCAAGAGGTTGTTACCTAATTTCCATGTGTTTTTGTTGGTTTTGCAGTTTCTTTTACTGTTAATTTCCAATTTCAGTGCACTATGATCAGATAATATGCATGGGATAATTTTAATCCCCTTGCATTTACTTAAGCATGTTCTGTGGGCTAATATATGGTCTATTTTAGAGAACAACCCATGTGCAGCTGAGAAAATGTGTATTCTGAGGTTGTTGGGTGGAACACTCTGTAAACATCTACCAAGTTCATTTGTTCACAGGTTTGATTCAGTTCTGTTATTTCTTTGCCAACTTTTTGTCTGTTGATCCATCTCTTGTGACAATGGGGTATTAAGGTCCCGCATTGCAATTGTGTTATTGCGTATTTGGTTTTTCACGTGTATTAGTATTTGTTTTGTATAGTTGGGTGCTCCTGTATTTGGTACATATATATTTATGATTGTTAGCTCTTCCTTTTGAATTTTATCCCTAACAAGTATGTAATGACCTTCTTTATTTCTTTTGATAATTTTTGACTTGAAGTTTACATTGTCTGCAAACAGAATAGCTACGCCTGCTTTTTTCCGGGTTCCTATCACATGAAATATTGTTTTACATCCTTTGACTTTTAATCTGTAAGTTTCCTTTTGAGTCAAATGTGTTTCTTCTATGCAGCATATTGTTGGGTCCTATTTCTTTCTTTCTTTTTTTTTTTTTTTTGCGGCACCAGGGATCGAACTCACAGCCTCGCACCTACCAGGGCAGGCACTTAAGCCGCTGAGCCAAACTCCTGGCCCTAGTATTTTAAGGCAGGGTCGCACTATGCAGCTCAGGCCGGCCTTGCGCTCACGTTGTAGCCCAAGCTGGCCTCGAACTCACAACGCTCCTCCTACCTCAGCCTCCCGAGTGCTGGGATTAAAGGCATGTGCCACCACGCCCGGCTGGGTCCTGTTTCTTGATCCATTCTGTCAGCCTATTTCTTTTAATTGGTGAATTGAAGCCATTTACATTGATGGATATAACTGATATGTACTGGCTTAAGTTTGTCATGTTATTTTCCTATTGTTGGTTTCCTGTTTTCCTCCCTCATTTGATTGCTTGCCCTGTCTGGTCATTTTTTCCTGTTGTTGTCCTGAGAATTGTAGTCATTTTTGTCTCTCTCTAGTATGTCTTTCAGTATTCTTTCTAGGGTTGGCTTGGTAGACATGAATTTCTTCAGTTGCTCTTTGTCATGAAAGTATCTTATTTTTCCATCAATTTTGAAAGAAAGTTTTGCAGGGGACATCAATCTGGGTTGAAAGTTGTTTTCTTTCAGGGCTTGAAATACTTCATTCCAAGCTCATCTTAACTTGAGGGTTTGTGGTGAAAAGTCTGCCGTGACTCTAATGGACTTTCTTTGATATGTGAGTTGTGTCTTTTCTCTAACAGCTTTTAGTATTCTATTTTTATGCTCTGTGTCTGGGATCTTAATTATTATATGTCTGGGTGTAGATTTATTTTGATTATGACTGCTTGATATTCTGTATACCTCACTTATTTGCATATCTGATTCTTTTCCCATGTTTGGGAAATTTTCTACCATTACTTCTATGAATAATTTTTTTAGGTCAGTTGCATTGACTCCTGCATTTTCATTAACGTCTATCAGTCTTATATTGTTTCTCTTTGCATCATTTTGAAGCTGTTGAATTGTTACTTCATGTACCCTTGTTATTTTTATAAGTTCTTTCTTTTATAATTGCTAGCTGCAATACTGTCTTTGAGGTCTGAAAGTCTTTCCTCAGCTTCCTTTCAATGGTTTTGCCAGCTTTCAATGGAGTTTTTTTATTTCCTGGATATCTCTTTGAATCTGTTTCATGCATTCTATTTCTTTCCTAAGTTGCTCATTCAAGATTTCCATCATTTTCCCATGCTCCTGTACTTCTTTATGTATGTCTTCTCTAGCTATGCTGAGTAATTCCTTTACTAAGGTTGTCATTTCTTTCTTTACCAGAGAGATTATTTCTAATCTGATTTCCTCTATAGCTTCATGGATTTGTTTCTTTATTTCACTTGCTGTCCTTTCAGAAATTTCATACATGGGAATTCCAATGTCCTCTATTTCAATGTTCCCTGTACTTGTTCCTGATGGACTGGATGTGTGAGACTGCATTTTGCTTTTTTGTCTTGTCATTTTCACCTCTTGGGTTAATATTTTGATCTTTCAATTCCACTAGTCTCTAGTGACTGTCATGTGTGTATTAGGGTCCTACTGTATGGGTGATTTTTGTCCAATTGCTGAGTCCCTCAATGAAGAGGCGGGGCCAGTCACCTGGATTCCTCCTGCAGGTCCTGTTGGGTGAGTCTTATATTCTCCATAGCCTGACTAGCCTAGGAGTATTAATGTAAGCCAACCCTTAGCTCCTGTTGTTATTGTGGCTTTAGGCTGTTCCATGCTGCCAGATTTACCTGACTATATTGTATGCCTCAACTGGGACCTACTATGTCACTGGGGGTCTCCTAGGCCCTTCCAAGTTCCTCCAGGTTGGGGAAGGCCTTGTCAGCCTTCTTCTCAACCTACCCGGTGTTCTCTGTATGGAAGAAGGACTCACCCACACTCTTGCTGGGCTTCCAAAGTCCTACATCTGAAGGGGAGGGCTCATTGCTGCCCCTGCTGGCCCACTGGGGTCCTATACTTGAGGAGGAAACTCACCACACAGTTGCAGGACTGCTGAGGTTCTCTGTGTGTTGAGGGGTTGCTGAGGCTTCCACCAGCCCACCAGGGTTCTGCAGGTGGTGGACGAATTGCTGGTGGCCCCTGGGCTGTTGAGGTCACTGGGGTGGAAGGGGAGGTGCTGCTGACAATGATCCAACAGCTGCGGAGTCTGCGGGGTGGGGGAAATGCTGCTGGCAAAGGTCTGATGGCTGCAGTGTCTCAGGGGTGGGGAGAAGTGCTCTTTTTTTTGTTTTTTGTTTTTGGTATGGGGGATTGAACTCAGGAGCTTGCACTTGCCAGGCAGGTGCTTAAAGCACTGAGCTAAATCCCTGGCCCTTACCTCCTCTTCTTAAACTATTGAACAACTACCATAATTCAGAACTTCAGACACATTGTCACTTCATCCCTCTAATGCTGTATCAGTAAAATGCTGCTTTTATTTACCAGAGGGAAGATGGAGACTCAAAGCGTTTAAGGATCTGTCCCCATGTTCTGTGCCTAATTAGTGGCAAAGCTGTAATTGTTCAAATTTATTTGTTCAGTCCATATATATGTGTATATATGTATTTTCCCAAATGACAATATACTGGGAGTAAGAAGGAAAGTTTACAGAAATATATCAGGGAAGTGAGTAACAACTATAGTGGCCACAATTATTCATTGTGCACATTCTAGGTACTTAGTACTTGCAGGCTCTACTGAGACTCAGAAGGAAAATAAACACAACCACTGGGCTCACAGAATTATCATAAAATGTTCTTAAATTTAACTGCTTACCAGGGCCAGATAGGTAATGTAGAGGATGAAGATGGTTACACACTGTATCCTTTGAACATAAATAAATTTTGTGTGTTAAATAATTACATACACTTCATTTTTTCAAAGAAACATTTTTATTAAAACAAAATTCTCTTTGGTATATCTTTTGTTTTGTAACTTTGTTGGAGACTGTCTACCTCATTTTCCCCTTTCTTGAGAGGAAAACAGTGCTATGCATATAGTGATGAATGGCTGCTTACACTTGGTCTCTGTATCAGAGAGTAAGAGATGCAGAGTCTATGACAAACTAGATGGGCTTCTCCTAGGGCAGTATAGCTACCTGATTCCATATGCCTTCATCATCCAGGCCCAAGGGATTTGTGTGGTCAAAGCCATAAGTAAATACTGGGTTAATCATTTTAGTAACTCCAAATCTGGTGAGCCCAAGACAACAAGAGGAGAAAATTAAGGGGATTAAAGACCAGAATTTCTGAGTGTGTTCTCTTTCCTCTAATTCTTTGATGATGGCTCTAAGCCTATACAGCCCCACAAACTAACCATATCTTGAAATCTAGACTACTTAGTTTCATGTTATTCATTATGTGTGTGTTTCCTTCAGTTATCACAATCCTCTAGAAAAACTTTCAGGGGGCATTAAGAGATAGGTCAGAGTTCATATCAAAAGATTAATGGGAGGAGCTAACAATCTGATGTCAAGATGGTGTATTTTTGGGGATGTGAATTAGTGCTGTGAGTTCTAGCCACCTCATCCCATGCGGAGACTCTTAATTTATTGCTAATTTTGGTGATCTAGATTTATTTTTAAGGGAATTTATAGGTTTATTTCAAGTAGGGGATTTATAGGAAGGACAATGAAGAAGCGATATAATTGTAAAAATAGGAAAATCCATGCTCATTTGAGTGCACCCACATATAGTAAAACATTCCTGGAATTCCAAAGCTTTCAGGTTCAGTGTTGTTGCACTGAAACAATCACTAGAGCCCTGTGTGTGTGTGTGTGTGTGTGTGTGTGTGTTATAGTTGTGTTAATAGTAATGCTTAAAAATCAAATATCCACTAAACTTTAACATTTATAATGAAAGGCATCTCATGGTATTCTCACAGTATATTCTGAAGTAGGTATTATTATTCTCATTTTGTAGGTGAAGAAGTTGGTATCTAAAAGAGTTTAGTGATTTATTCAAGGTCACAAAATTAGGTAGTATCAAAATGCATATGACCATACATTTTTGTTTTGGTTCTTTATGCTATATTCTACTATGTTTGTCACTGTCTGGATACTACCCTTGATCTTAGCCAAAAGGCCAAGAAGCAACTGTTACTGTCTGGATATCATTTTAAAAGGTTATTATTTATTTAATGCACACCACAGCAAATGTTTGGTTCTCTCGGCATTGATATGCTGTATGCCCTGTATTATTAGACAATAACTGGAGTTTTGACTTTTACAAGGGGAAGGAGATAGTTGTTTAAATTACAAAATCATTATCATGGTTTTCACCAAATTTTGTGAACTTTGTACCTTTTCCTTCTTCCAGACCCACCCACAATCCTAATGGAAATTTACTTTATCAATCAGAGTCTCCACACAGTCAGAGTTCTTATGAAATGCTTTGCTGAGGAAAGAAAAAAGATTTTATTGAACATGTTGAGGTTGAAGGTGATTCAGTTTTAGAAGGTGATTTGGTTTTAGGAGATGCTGGTTTAAGCAAATAAATTAGAATTAAATTAATGGCCAGGAAACTGTTCAATTTCAAACCTTAATTAAATATCATATCTTTAAGCTATACAAAACTGGACCAATAATAATTAAGTGCTTATTTTTAGAGTAGGTCTCAGGGATAAATGACCCTGGAGCTGAAACCTGAGCTTTGGTGTAAAAGATCTGAGGAAGAGAATGTGATAAAGAGAAAGCAGCCTCACAGTCTGGAGGATGCATGTGAGTGGGTAGAGTACTAGGTAGAAAGGGAGAGGAAAAGAACACTAAGAGAGTGGAATTGGGGTCTCCAAGAAAGCCTGTGGAGGCTGACAACTTGTTTCTTTTTTAATGATACCCTAGGACCCATGATGACCTCTTGGACTTTCTCTGGAAATGATCCCTTTTAGAGTTCAGGGAGAATAAGTCATGATGTAAGCATATCCATGCTAAGAGGAACCTGCTAGGACCTTAAGAAGAGTATGGCTGGTTGTGGGTGTCAGTTCTGTCTATGGTGGACAAGAAAAAAGCCTACTTCTGTTTCTTTTTCTTCTTTCAAATTTGTCGACTATTCAGTCCAATAGATCTTTGTAAATGGGTTAGTAAATAATTAGGAGATTCTTCTGGATAACTTGGTGGTCACTTGGGGAGAGATTGAGACCACCCAAGGTGACAACTTCAGTTGTACACAGAGGCCCATGGGACTCTTTCAACATAATCTGGTGATTTTAATGTGTGTAATTATACTCAATAAAAACTAAGCAAATATTTATGAATGTTTTGAAGGAAAATGGGAGGATATATTGCATCATATTGTCAAAATAAGAATAAATAAATAAATGCAAAATAAATAAATGTGGGTGGGAAAAGAAGAGAGGGAGAGAGAGAGAGAGAAGAGAGAGTACTAGCTCAAAGAACTGTAATATCCTAATAGTGCAATAGTAGGTCCAGCATGCAAAAACAGAATGTGTAAGAAGTAATGATCATAGTGGGGGAAAAATAAAAAATCAAGACTCAACTCTTTACTCTGAATAACTGTGTATCTTAAGATATAGGGCATTTTCTGAGTTTTTCATTTGCCGAATGGACAAATTAATATACACATACATAAGTAGAAGACACAAATTTAAATGTTGCAAATTCAATGAGGAAATAAATAAATCTTATAAGATGGCTGCAGAAAGAACGTATTACGTGGTAAATAAGCAAAAAATGTCCATTTATGTTTTTCTTGGTCTTGACACAAAACTTTACTCAAAACTAAGTCAAAATTATAACACTCGCCAGGGAGGATTTTCCTTTCAATTACAGTTAACAAAAAGAAAATTAACATAGCCATAAGTGTGGCTGTTTTTATAGATCAATGTAATACGTGTGGTGTCCAGCTCCTTATTCTTAACTGTGGAATAATATGAAAACTAGAGCCCAGAACTTTAAAATCTTCTTTTCTTGTGTTTAAACTCTTGGGCCATACTTTACTTCTGAAATACTTACATATAAAAAGAGTATTTAATATTTTAGGAGTTCTTCTGAGTCATAAATTATTTTTTAGGGTTTGGGATATAGCTCAGCAGCACAGTGCCTGCCTGGCAAGCACAAGGTCATGAGTTCATCCCAGGACAAAAAAAATTTTTTTACACGTTATATTTGTTGAAAAGGACAGAATACATTCAAATTTATTGTATGATAGACTTTATTTGACTTAAACATAAAAAGCAAAATCAATGACTGATTTATGAAAGAGATTATCATTTGATTAGTACCATTAAAAAGCTACTGGTATTTTATCCATATTTTGGTTAATTGTAGTAAGATGAGGTCTACTGTCTTAAAGTGTTAAGTGTATAATACATTATTGTTGGCCATGGATTCTGTGGGACCTCTTGATAAATCTGAAAGCCAGACCTATGGCAACTGGTGCAGGGCAGAGGAAACAGATTTAGTCCCTGGAACTGGGATTGCCTAGAGTCTTGGATGGTGGGGGCAACTTTAAGCTTCCATAACTCATGCTGGGGCTACTAGTGCCAGATAAAATCTCCTCAATAGCTTGTACAAGTATAAGTACTGTTCCCACCTTTCCTTCATTTCTTCTCCTTTCAAAAATATTTACTTCATTTTAATATCAAGGTAAACACTAATACATGACGGCATTCTCTTTGAGTAAATCTTGTAAGTTGCACACAGAGCTAAAATGACCTTTTACCTTGGACCCAGACTCCTCCTCAGAAGTCATTTCTGAATTTCATTTTGGTAGATTTCATTCCAGTTCACATCTCCTCTGAAACTTTTACTCTCATTTCCCTGGTCTCTATCATGATGTAGTTTTAGCTTAATTACTTCTCAAGCATCTTTCCTCAGACCGAGGAGTAATATCTAGAATATATAAAGAACTCAAAAAAATTTAGACCCCTGTGAAATAGACACTTCATAAAAGTATAAATGACCCGTAAATATATGAAGAAATGCTCCACATCTTTGAACATTAGAGAAATGCAAATTAAAGCAACACCGAGATTCCATCTTACCTCAGAAAGAATGGCCATCATCAAGAAATCAAATAATAATAAATACTGGCATGGCTGGGGGAGAAAAAGAAACATTTCTACATTTTCAGTGGGAATGTGAGCTAGTACAAGTACAACCTCTATGGAAACAGTATGGGAATTCCTCAAAAAACTGAAACTAGAAATGCCACTTGACCCAGCTATTATTCCTTCTGCGTATCTTCCTAAAAGTGTAAAAGAGATCATATTACAGTGATACGTGTTTATAGTACCACAGGTCAGGACACCTAAATCTTGAAAGTGGCCTTCAACAGACTAATGGATAAAGAAAATGTGATATTTATACACAATGGAGCACAGTACTACTCTGCCATAAAGAAAGGTAACTTCGAATCATTTATAGGATGGACCTTGAGATCGTAGTGTTAAGTGAAATAAATCAGACATACAAGCTTAAATATCACACAATTGTCTTATATGAGAATCCCAAAGTAAAAATAAAGTGCAAAACAAAAGATAAATAATAGGAAGTCAAGAGATGGATTTTTCTTAAAGAGGAAGTGGTATAAGAAATTGAGGGAGAGAAAGGAGGCAAAGGGGATTAAAAAGTGGATTAAAAGCCGGGCGTGGTGGCGCACGCCTTTAATCCCAGCACTCGGGAGGCTGAGGTAGGCGGAGCGTTGTGAGTTCGAGGCCAGCTTGGGCTACAATGCGAGCGCAAGGCCGACCTGAGCTACATAGTGTGACTCTGCCTCAAAAAAACCAGGGCCGGGAGTTTGACTCAGTGCCTTAAGCGCCTGCCCTGGCAGGTGCGAGGTTGCGAGTTCAATCTCCGGTGCCGGGGAAAAAAAAAAAAAAAAAGGATTAAGATGAATTATGTGAATATATCAATTTCACACAAGGAAAGCAAGCATTATGTACAGCAGTCATATACGAAGAAGGAGAAGAAGAAGAAGGGTGAAGAGATGGGTGTGAGGGGAGTGAAGGGAAAGAAGATGAAAAAAGAAATTAAAATGTATTATGCACATGTGCCACCTCCCCACAAGGAATGTAAACATTATGTACTACAAGCATATACTAATAAAAAGAAAGAAAAAAATCTTTCCTAATTTATCCTTCTCAGTATGATCAAGAAATCTATAGATAAGAGATGCCCAAATTCGCAGTCCAAGATCAGGTATCTGGATAACTAACCCTTCTTATTCAAAGGGAGATGAAAAAATCCAGCTGTGGAAATGGATTTCTTGCTTGCAAGACTTTGATGCCTTTGAACTGGGGCCAAGAGATCTGGTTTGGCCTTCCATTTGCAAGGTTTAGGCTATTTGGTCATGAGAAAACCTTGCTTAACTTCTTTGGGCATTATCTGTAAAGCAAACTAGATATGCTTAAGTCTCTTCACATATGAGATGAAAATAGTATCTGCTTCATGAGGTTGTTGTAAGATTAAACAAAATAGTGTAGGCATAGTGCTTAGAACAAAGTTTGGTACATAGTAATTGCTTGCTGGTGTCAGCTGGTCTTACTTTTCTGCTCTGTTTCTGTGACTGGTTATTCTCTATTTAAATTTTCTTGCGAAGTTAGCATGGGATTCTGTGGCCTTCTGGTTGATTAACTAGATCAACTCTGTTCCTTCTTTTAGCCTCGAGCTTGTGATATTTGGCAATGAGGGCAATTTTAATTAAAAGAACAAGGGGTCACTTACTGAGTGAGTAGTCCTCTAGATTTGTGCTATTTATATTGTGGAGGTTTGACAATCTGTAGCAAATTCCTTTGACAGATGTGTATCTGTGGCAATTTTTCAGTGAGTACTGTCTTAAATTAATTAATCACCAGGCAATTTATTCTAAATTGAATGGTACTTCTGCATGCAGAACACTTTTGTTTGCAATTCTCAAATCATCCCAGTTTAAATTAAATCTATTAAAATTCTCTGTTTCTAACCATTTTTTTCAATCATATATGCCTAAATGGCCACAGTACCCTGCAGGGCAGCTTTCTTTCATTAATTTGCCTCTTTCATGTTTTCAGGTTAATCATTTTTTGACACTTTGTGCTATTTTTTTGTGCTGTTATTGTCTTGAAAACCATTTACTGCCCATATGTGGGGTGTCGAAGGAGGTTTATGAGGTTGACATAAAAAGTGGGAGCGAAGATCATGAGATCATAGTTGGGGTTTAACAAACAATGTTGCTCTGTGCTGTTGACCAATAGGTCACCAATGAAAGGAGCAATGTCAAGAGAAATGATTCTTGTGCCAGCTGTTTACCAGAGTTCCAGGAATGTACTGTAACAAGCAGATGGTGCAACTCAGCAGAGGACAAGTTGTTGACCCAGGTACTCCTTTGTTTTACAGATTCCAAGAAACACAACTAGCTTCAATAAGCCCATTCCCCTCAGAAAATCCAAATGTGTGCAAATTACTCAGTGGAGGCTTGTGGCATCTCTTCAGTACATTAGGAGTCACTTGTAAATTTGGTAAAATAAGCCCAAATGAGATTTCCCTCTCTCTTACAACTTGAAATCACCTCTTGTCTTGGTGCAGGGCAAATGAATTTGGTCCCTGGCCTATTGTTTGTCATCACAGAGCACCCAATCTGATTCATTCATGTTACTTACAGATTTCTTGCTTAGTGAAAATTCACTTAGCATTTTCATCTACTAATTTGCTACTGCACCACCAGCTCTGCCAAGGAGATGACTGCTTCAGATGCTGGAACCCTGAAAGATTGCTATTTGAAAAGTTTATTGAGTGACAAAATAAAAAAGCATCTCAATATCAGATGCACAAAGCAATGTTTTTACTGCCATTGTGGACAGTCATAAAAACGTAACCAGAATGTTAGCAGGAATGTTGGAGGAAGAAAGAGATGAGAGAAAAAACTATGGGCTTTCCACAGATGCCTTTGGTCAATTGGGAAGGCTAAATTTGCGCCCAAAGATGGACATTCTTATGTATCTTTCACTGAGGTAGAGTTACACTGGTTTTTTGAAACTATTAAAATTTAAGGAATGAAGCATGCATATCATATAACAGCAATATTAACTGAAAAGGACCAAATGGAAATGTACTTCAAACAACAGAAAGTCAAAAAAAGTAATTTTTTTAAAAGAGGGAAAGGAGAATATTTTGGGTATTGAAAGTGGTACACTTATTTATTTTTTTAGATATTATGTGGATATGCAACATACTTTAATAGTGGTAATATTTTAAAGTAATTATTCTTCTAAACTTTCTGTTTGACTTTGTGGGCATATTATAAGAATAGCAGTAGACAAAATTTACAAATATCAAACTGGAAGATCATAACTGTGAAACAGGAAGGATTGCTTGAAACAATGAAATAGACATGGGATGATTGATTTGCCCACTCATATATTGTATTCTGACTTCAGATTCTGTTCTTCCATTTATTTTAGGAACAACGTCCTGGCTCTCAAATTTCTTTTTTCAATTTATTTTCATTGGTCCTGTTAGTTAAAGATCAAGGAGCAACCTGCTCCCAAGATACTGTCTCTCACATTTTTACCTTTGATTTAGTCTAAGACTAAGTGCTCTTTAATGAGATGCTACTGATGTTTCCTTATTTCAAAGAAAAGAGGTACTCCTTACACATTAATTATCTTGGGAGTAATTTGGTAGAAAGAATGCTAGATTAGTATTCGAAACAGCAGGCTTCTTATTTAGATTCCATGACTACTCACACTAAGATCTTGAGCAAGTTATTTCTAGCTCACTAAGCCTCAATGTACCCCTTTATAAGATGAGGGGATTATATGTAGTGATCTCTAAATTTAACTTAAGAAGGAAATTTAAGATATAGTGGAAAAATAATTAGGACACATGATTAAAAAATAACTAGAACACATAAGAAATCAATACAACAAACTATGACACTAAGAAATTAAGAGTAAGAGAGAATATAGAAACATCTAAGTAAAATGTAGATTAAAAAAGCAGAAAAGGGCTATAAACAGTGTACAAAGGAGACACAGAAATTTAAGTGTAAAATATTCAAAGAATGAAGAAATCAAAGAATTTAAAGTCTCAAGGAAGTAAAAATCAAGACATCTACCAAATAACAGGATAAAAAGAGTAAAATAAGTACACGAATGAAAAATTGTATATAAAAAGATAAATATTAAGTAGTAATAATATTTTTAAATCTCAACATATAACTAAGAAACAAATAAAAAGGAATAAATGTAGGTTTGAAAAACCAGAGATAGAAAGGGATAATCATGAAAAAAGAAGTAGTTAAAAGCAATATAAGCATCTAACAATAATTAAGTATATGAAAATAAGTAAGAAATAACAGCAATGAAATGTGCACTTTTTTAGTATTGAGAATTGAACCCAGAGTGTATATCCAAGGCCCTTTTTTATTTTTTATTTTAAGACAAGGTCTTGCTAATATTGCTAAATTGCTTCTGTCTCAGCCTCTCAGGATGCTGGGATTACAGGCATATAACAGCTTGAAAAGTGCTTCTTGAAGGGTATTTTTATTTTTATTTTTTTAAAAAAATTTTTATTTAAGAGAAAAAAAGACACAGAAAAGTAAAACAAAAAGCAAAAGGGACAAACAAAAAACAACAAACCCAAAACAATAACAGTATAGATTCTCAAAACAGGATGATAAGAATTTAACAATGGTTGTAATATTGCATATTGTTACCTTCAAAAAGATTGCTTAGATTACCAGATATAGACATGTAAAATTGATCATATGAGTATTAACTGTTCTTTTCCAAGAACTAATGCAATTAGTAGTATAGTCATCTTAGCTATCTTATGTATATATATACACAAATTTACACCCTTTTCCTTTTCCCTTCATTCTTTCCTCCTTTCCTCATCCCAGTTACCTTTCCTCTTTGAGCAGTTTTAAAGGATATTTTTAAAATATAAAAGATATTATATATTCATTTAATTTCTAGAAGACCAGAATAAAATGACCTGCTTACAAAAAAGCAGGTATTTTGTGTCCTTAGCAAGGTCTTCTGAACTGAGATAACCTATCACAGGGTAGAACCCCAGAGTAGGAACCCCAGGCCCCCATGTTCAGCAAAGCCCCAGGCTTTCAGTAAGAATATGCATCCCAGTAATGAAGCCCACCTAGGAGACATGAAGGCAGTGGCCAGCTGGCTCAGGACGCTGGTTGCAGCAGCTCCTGGCCTCTTTTCCAAACCCCTTTTTGGAACAAGATGGTAGCTAAGATGCCTGCACAACCTGTGAAAGGGGCAGTTGCTTGAAAAACTTTTCATTTTTGCAAAATCTGGAATAACACGGAACTATTCAGTGGTAAATAAAGAGAATCTCCCCAGGTATAATGTTTCTTCAGAAGTGTAGTGGGATTATCTAGGACTATGGGCCTCAACATGACAGTTTTCCTCTCACACAGTTGTGGAGAGGTCTAGAAGTTTGCCTTAGTAATAAATACTCAAGTGATTCTTATGATGAGGAAACTTTGGGCTAGTAGGACCACACGGCAACTTCATGCTTCAAAAGTTGGGTTCATTGAAGAGATTTGGGGAGTTGGTTCTAGAAAAAGCAATTGAAAGAATGCTGAGAATGCACTGAACAGTCTACTCACAGGCCTGGGGGGTGAGGTAGTGGGGGAGCTTCCACCAACACCTGGGTATTGTGGCCAACCTAAGTAATATCGTTATCCATTCACCAAACATTGCCTAGTAGGGACCAGGCAACTGGCTGAATCAGGATTCTGAAACCCCTGTGGCATGTCAGAAGGACAGGGATAAGGTTAGGGTTAGGGGTCAAGGATGTGCATGCAATACATTCAAGTGGTCAAATGATTTAGTTTCTTGCTCTACCAGCACTTTTTCTAGTCTTGCTGAAGCGTTCAACATTTCTGGCCCTGGATGTGCAACCATTTCTTATGTCTTTTTTCACACTACTGCTGGCTTAAGCCTCCTTCGGGTTTTTTTTTTTTTTTTTTTTTTTTTAGCTTTCTCAAAGGCTATAAAGTCCATCTCCTCTTGCAATACCTCCATAACCCTTTCAGGCGACGGCCTTTTCTTTTTGGTCCCACAACGGTTCCTGGCTTTTGGTTTTGTCATATTTTGTCATGTTCCTTTCTAGTCCATTGTAGCTTAAGGAGACTGCAGCTCAAGGGCAGGGATCATGATCCCATTATTTGTTTCTGCCTCAACATCCAGTGTGGGGCCTGTTATAGAATAGGCAGCTGATAAATAAATGCCTCTTTATTTTCCTTTTCCTGGGTAGGATGAGCTGGATTTTGCTTTAGTGGCACCTCAGGTACTTCTGTTTTTTTGGTGACGCTGAAACTGAATCCAGAACCTCATACATGCTAGGCATATGTGGCTTATAAAATACAGGTTCACTTAAGTGTTACTGAACTTTTTGTTGTTTTTTGATTGGGACCCAGTCTTTGGCTGATCAACTGCCTGGGGTACAGTTCGCTGGTGACTTCGGACTCTTGCGGTATCCTCCATATCACAACATGTCTGTTCTGTGATGGCACTGCAGCCTCTGGGATGCCACATGAGGTTAGCTACCACTTACCTTGATGAAACCACCAACATAAGTCTACATCGTGAACAACAGGTGGGGTGTCTTCTTTGTTCCAATGCTAGAGGACGCTGTTAGTGTTATTTTCCCTTTATATCTGTTCCAGCAACTCATGATATGGGCAGTGTATTTTTATACTTGTCTAGGTCTTTACAAGTGCTCCAGAACACCTATTACCACTTTGGGGGCAAGGGGAGGGTGCAGATTTCACTGCTGCGAAAATTTCAAAAATAAAATAGAAACCTCTCCTGTCCTATCCCCCGAAATCTTGAGAAGATTGACAAAAAGGCTGCCAACTTTTAATTTTGTCAAACCAGGAACATTTAATGAAATGAACAGCTATCTTTTATTAGCATTAACTCTAAAATATAATTAACACTAAAAAAAAGGAGTACCACCATCAAATGTCTTTAAGTGAGCTTCATGGAAATATCACTACATTGCCCTTTGTGGCTTTTTTGCTTTGGCTGGTGATAACTTTGACCCATATGTTCTGATAGGCTTCTAATTGTGGATAGCTATTTTATATCTTCCTGCTGCAGCAATGCTTCCTAGCTCTAAATCCCTCTTTTATTAAATGAACTAAAAATAAAAGATAACCTGAAATCATGGAGCTTTGTGTGCAGGGCTGGAAATTTTGGTTAGACTATGATGTTGCTGATCTTTGTCCTTATGACTTCACTTGGTAAGTTAGGTTTGGCCCTTGGAAACAAATATGACTATTTTTTGGATGAAGTTAACCTTACGTTAAATTCCTGTTATCATAAAACATGGATTCAGTTGCTTATGAAACTATAAGAACAGTATTCAAGTTGGTGAGATACAATTTAAAAGAAAACCAACACTCTAAAATTTTTTTGTATAAAATGCTGACAATTCATTTTGAAAATATTTATTATATTCTAACAACTAGAGCATGTGATTTTTAGATTGTTCACAATGACTGTGATATCCTGACCTTTTCTAAGCATCTGTTTCACATTCTCCATCTGGAATTAATTCCTTTATCTTTCGGAAAGGACTTGAAAAATCTGAAAATAAAAGCCATGGAACCTTTCAAATAGTTTTGGTCCTCGAAAGGATTAAGACCTTGACCTTGGCTATTAGAATGAATTGTACCTTATTCTTCATCTCAACAGACTTGTGAAAAGACACAGAAAACAAAACAAAATAACAAAAACAAAAATTTTCACTATTATACTGCTTCATATTACATCATTTCACTATCTTTTTTCTTTATTTTTAAAATATTTCTTTTATTAAGTGAGCAGGAAAATACATGGTTGAACAAATTGAAACTACAAGGTGTGTCCTTTACAAGACTGAGTGAAACAGATTCATCAGAAGGCATGGGTCAATTTCCTACAATGAAACGTCATGCAATGACATTCAGTGACGCTGAATATATACAAATATTCAGGGAGGCTTCAGAACTACTGTTACTTGGAAAATAAGACCCAAATATCATTTGGATTTTTTGAAGCTACATTTGGCAGACTACTTTTATTGTTGTCTACTTCTTATTTTAGGAAAAAAAGTGTCGTGGTTTTTAAATATTTAGATGAGAAAACAAGATTCAGACTCCTCGTATCAAAAATTCTGCACCTATTGCAATGACAGTAACTTTAAATGGGTCATTATCTATATAAATCTAAGTTTTGCAATACCGCTTTTCTCAGGGTTCTTTATGACAGCTTCTCTTCCAATCCTGCAACTTGATCTGTGAAGATGATTCATGGAGCAAGAAAATACAGCCAGGGTCAGAGCCAGGTGTCTTGCATCCATGATAGCCTTCCAGGAGTGAAAATCTGAATTTTCTATTTTTTTTAGTGTGAAAGCAAACCTTTGTTTTTATGATACAGACATTGGAGACAGCTTTTTGTTTTGATATTAAAATTAAAGTAACCATATAGTTCTATATCTTTTTGAATCCCAAAACTCCATGGTTTCTTTTCAGTCATTTATCCTTCTAAGAAGTACTCACTGAGTGACCACTATTTCCCACGTATTCTTCATAGCACTATGAGATAGACAAGTGAGCAAAGTAGATGGTGATAAGTGCTAAGAAAGGCAGTAGAGTAAAAAAAAATGACTGGGAATTGAACATTATTTTCTGCAGATCTCTAACAGCAAATAACAGTTGTACATGGACCAAAAGGAAGGGAGTTAGCAAACCATGCAGACATGTTGGGGGAGACATTTCCAAACTGAGGAGCAGCAAAGGCAAAGACCCTTTGAAGGAGCATACTTGGAGGGCATTCTGGGTGAAGTAAGAAGACCCATGTGACTGCAGCAAAGTGAGTTAGAGACAGAGTACACAAAGTCAAAGAAATGGTGGTTGTTGTTGGGGCAAAAGATAGGACAGAGTTTTTTATGGTTTGATCGGCCATGTAAAGATGTTGACATTGTGAGCAAGAGGGAAGATACTGAGGGACTTAGCTAAAAGATGACACACCTTGGGTTGTTTTAAAAGCATCATGTCAGGTTTGGACTCAGTTTGGATTATGGACATTCTCTGTAGCTAAGGACAACTGGATTTAAAAAAATTAACTGGGTGTTGTATGTACAAGAAAGAAATTAAACGTAACGATTTTCTGGTGTGGAGGAATGAAGCTGCTGACATGAGGACTTTAGTGGAAATATACTGATGGGTGGGGAGCAAATTAGTGTACTTTTGGATATGTCAAGTTTGAGATGCCAATTATACATCAAAATGAAGATGTCAAGTAGGAAGTTAGACATATAAATCTTGCATTCAGGAAACGGGTTGGGGCTGGAGATAAAAATGTGGATTTTGTCAGCATGTATGTGGTTTTTAATGTCCCAAGACTGGAAAACACCATTTAAACAGGGTTTGCCTAATGCTGGACCAGACCCAGAACTCTGCGAGAGACTAAGAAGGAGTAGCTGGGGAAGGAAGAGAACATAAGAAGCTGTCCAAAAGCCAAGAAAGTATTTGAAGAAGGAAGTAGTTAACGGTGTCAAAGAACACAGATGAGTCAAGCATCGCTATGTTGAAGACCTCACTAATGCACTTAGCCTTGTGATCACTAGCAACCTTAGCAAGGCTACTATGTGAGATAAAAGGCAGACAGGAGTTGGCTCAAAAGACCAAGGAAGGAATAAAGTTTAGACAATAAATGTACAAACTCCTGTTGGGAGAAGCAGACAAGTAAGATGGGAAAGTGGGTAGTGGGACTAAGCAAGGTGTTTTTGACAGGACATTGTGCAGTATGAATGTACTGAAATCCTCCAGGAGAAAAGGAAAACATTGGTATTACAAAAGAGAGGAAAACATTACTGAGATAGTGGGCTTTGTTTTGAGGGATTCAATGGGTATACCAAGAGCGATCAAGAAGAACGGCCCAGTACCACTTATGGAGCTGATGTAGTAATTGGTAATGCTAACTTTTATAGGGCGAGATCAGGAAACCAAGAAGTCAGGATCTTTGGAAATTGTCTAATTGAATATTGAAATCATCAAGAATTAACAAAGAGTGTTGTTGGAGAAAGTGAGCCAAGTGCTAACATACTTGAGCAATGATGGGGAGGGACTGAGGGTAAAGCAGGGACTTCACAGACAGATGTCAAGAGTTTCAAAGCAGTGGGTGGTGGAGGTGGGAGGGATCATTGTCTGAAAGTGGCGAGAGGAACAAGGTGTCCTCCTATCTGTATTTCATTATTCATATTTGCAGAACAGAGTAAAATAATAATACTTTGGGGCATGAGTATAGGAAACCTCTGTTTAGAACCTACCAAAGCATTTCTAAGTACAGTGTGGAACAACTGTAAGAAGTACTTCCTAAACAATTTTTGTATGCAGGAAAAAGAATACTTCAAAGTAAAAATTTCAGATGGGAATATACCAGGTATGACTATAGCCAATTTCTATAAATTTCTGACAATTTGAAACACTTAGAAAATTAGAGATTTAAAAAAATAAACAATTACAGATACAGCAAAATGATAGTTTTTCCCTTCTAATATTATAAATTTGGCATCTTTCTACAGTTACATTAACATTGTAAAAAGGCTAAAATACACAAAAATAGTTTTATGACATCCAATTTTAAAATTCACCGAGGCTATCATTCTTTTTTTCTCTGCTGCTACCTAGTATTTGAAATTCTGATTTTGGAAAATTTCTGAGGTGTCTTAAATAAGCCATAATATGTATTACTATTCCTTGACACTTACCCAGGGGAAGAGATAAGAAAAAGGATGACGGACACGGATATTTGCCATGTACAAATTGTGATCCATGGCTGGAAATGAAAACTCACCTTCCCATCAGCACTTGCTGGGCCTCAATTGTGCAGTGCAATTTGGTGCTGTTAGAAATGAACCATTAAAACCAAACTTTTTCATGCAAGGAGTGAATTAGTTGGTAGATAACTACACAAAGCCAAAAATACAGAAGCTTTAGGAAATTTTTATTTTTAACTGGATTTTCTAGTTTTTCTCCAAATGTTTGGCATCATGGACACAGATACCAAGATTTTGATCTGAAGTTAAAAATAACTCAAAACTTACTCAAGGATTTTAGTTTAAAAATACTGTTTTGGAAATTTTTATTATGGTGCATTCTGGCCCTTTGTGGGATGGCATGTCTGGAAGAATAAAGTTTAAAGCACAGGGTTATGATCTCATACTGTTTAGCATTATGCAAATGTTTACATAATTTAGTTATCTATGGAAAAATTCCCAGAACAATGATACAGTATGGAAATCAAAACGACTTAAGAAAATATTTAGTGGAAATGTTCAGATGGTCAGTTGTGAGCCTGCAAATTCTTAAGAGGTTTTCTTCTTTGCTGGGGCTTCTGAAAAGAGATCAGTTTATACCCATTTTATTTGAGACTCATGAGAGGCAGCTCATTTTAGGGTTGCTGATATTACTAGTGAAGGCTAAAGTACAGTGACATGAGAAATATTGGCAGATAAGATAAATTTGGGCTTTTGGATTTTTGTGTTATAACTATGTAGACTTGGGGTCAGTGTTTAGTTGATGCATTGGTTTATTATTTTTGTTTGATTTAGTTAATTTAAACTTTTTAAGAGTGAGTTAAACAATAACAGTTTATGGAAACTGTTGAGATGGTCAGAATATAGTATGTGGATAAAGTCTTCATGGTCGAGTGCAAATTCAGAATTGTAACCAGCAGATTATAGATTTTTCTCATGTGCTCCTTGCAGAACATTAAAATTAACTCTTCAGTTTGGCGCATAACTGCATTTTCCTTCTTTAAAATAATGTAGCACATCTAACATCTCAAAGCAATCAGCACAGATGCAAGTGATGCCTGTTCAAGCAGACTTTCAAAGACAGCACATGCTAACACAAAGAACTCTTGCATGTTTCAAGAATATGATGACAGGACCTGGTACACATAATAGGGAAAGCCTTTCATTTTTTTTTTTTTAACTTCATGGAATGTAACATCAGACTTCACCCCTTTCTGGCAATATACAAGAACAAATGGTTCCAGCCTGAATAGCACACTTCCTTCTGACCTACTGCACAAGAGGGACTAGAGACATCACTTACCAATGAGTCACAAAAGCAGACAGAAAAGTGTTAGTAGGTCATGCCAACAGGAATTAAGATGGTTTAAAAATATGTGCTTGATGTAAGGTGTATTAGGAATGCATCTTAGAAAGCAATGTTGAAGTGTTGGAAAAATGGAAACTCTATTCAAGGAGCCTTGTGAAATGTCACCCAAACCTTAATCAACTTTGTTGAATGAATAAATAGGTTTAGGTCTTTTTGAAGCATTATTAGAACTATCCAAGCTGGGTATGGTGGTGCACTTGAGAGACTGAGGCAGGAGGACTGGTGTGAATTTGAGGCCAGCGTGGGTTACATAGTGAGTGCCAGGTCTGCCTGAACTACATAGAACTTGTCTCATCCTTCCCTCCCAACCAAAAAAGTTTCCAAGAAAAATAGTGAGATGTGTCTAAATAAATTGACTAGAGTTTATATGAAACTATTTGTATTGTGTACAATGACAGTGGTCTGAATGAAACTGGCATGGGGAAGATTCTAATTATTTGAAGGGGCCTTATAGCTCATTCATTTCTACCACCCACAGGATTTGAGAATCCAGGCTATAATATCTCCAACCAGCACCCAGGAAGGCTGGTCACCTGCCAGACTCTGGACAAAGACATGGTGTGGACAGGCTCAATGTATTTTGGTGGATCATTATTAATTTAGTGCAATAACGACTGACTGATCTAATAGAACTTACTTCGAGGGTAAGGTTAAGTTTCTCCAGTTTCTAGGAACAAAATCCCCTACAGGAAGATTAAAACTAGATATTTTTGTGAAGACGTTATTGAGATGAATGAAGCAAACACCCCTCTGAAAGAAAAATTAAATCAAACTAAAAAGTTGGGAACTGCATGAGCTACAAGAATACAATTCTGATCTATTCTGCATGATGCAGGCCTCATTATGTTAGGGCTGGGTCCTGTCCTGATGGAGAATATCTCTTTTTGAAGATAAAAGCTTCAAGAATTCTATAAATATGCCTTAAGAAGCAGGTTTGTGGGGGACCCTTTTAAATTTGGCTTTGCCTTAAACTCAGTGTAAAAGATTTGTACAAAAATATAAAAAGGCATGGCTTGATGGTTAACGTCTGTGTTTTATTTTTGTTGGCACCAGAAAAGCTCATGTTCTATGTTATGTCACTGTACATACTGTAAACAAGACTGCATTAATATTGTTTTCTTATGGTTTCTTGTTTCAATGAATCTAGATTTTAAAAAATACATTCACAAACTACCTTATGTTTGAACACAATGATTCCCTTTTATTTCTTAACTGTACCCAAAATTCCCACAATAAAAAATCATTTAAAGCTGTGTGTTTTGAACTTATCACTTAGAAACAAAACAAAACAAAACAAAACATAAAAACAAAGATCAGTTTGCAACATAATTTAAAAAAGCTTCTGGTTTAAAATACCACAGCAGCAATATAAAGAGCTGGTGGCAATCACATTCGGGGATGAGACCCAAATCAATATGTTTGCTCACATCAACATCCAATTACAGTAGTTGCTAAGTTCAATCCAAAAAGTTTATTGCTGAATTTGTTGCATGGAATTTGTGAGTATAGTATTGTTCAGCAGCATAGTCACAGCAGTAAAAATGAGAACAGGAGGATTTCATTGCTTTTGAGAGCTAAAGGGACCATGATGAAGACATCTTGGTGATTGCCCGAAGATAATCTTCAATTGCATTTGTGTGTTACCTGTTTAAAATAAATGCAAATGGCAACTACCTTTGGGGGTGAGTGGGGCATAAATATCTAGTCCAGAAACCAGAATATTTCCTTTTCCCTCCCCTCCTTGCCCAAACTACCAGATTGAAATGGCACCATTTTCCTAATGTGTGTTTCGTTCTCATTAATAGTACATCAGCTGCTCTAGTATTTAGGCAACATCAGTAGGATCATTGTTTTTGGAGGGGGGAGGAGGAGTGGGAGGTGTTCCATTTACAGTAATTACTTTCTCCAAAATAAGCCACATTAATTTTTGTTGTTGGATGCCTGCTCCCCCACTTTTTTAAAGGACAATTTGGCCAACTACTGTTTTGTTTTAAAATATTAAATACACGTGAGATTGCCAGTTGAGCTCTCTATATGTCTCCTGGAGATAACACTGCTGTGATGAACAGTGAAACAAAAATTAACAAACGAGGTAGGTTAAAACAGGAAGCGCAACATAGATATCATTTTGCAACACCTTGATACCACAGGCGGCCATGCTCGGAGCTTTGGAAAAAAATCTCAGACAGTCACGTAAAAGTTCAAATCATTCGAGTAAGAGTTTATAAGGACACAAGTCAACCTGAACTAAATACATACATATCTGCACAAATGTTGTTTACCATATGTTGGGTATTTTGGAGGAAGGTATAGTGATTAGGGTCTCAAAATTTTGGCCAAAAGCCCTGCTTTCAAGTTCTCTAAAATCTGAGCCTGCTGTGTCTGAGGCAGGCTCAGAAGTCTAGTCCCTTCTCTCACCAACCCAGGGAAAACACAGGCAGCTCAAAAACATTTATTATTAAGTTTTTTTTTTCAGTCACAGTTTTCATTTTGAGAAAGTGGCACCCTCACGAGAGAGTCGGGAATGTCCAGAGCCTGGATGTCACTCACTCCCCAGTTCCCAGAAAGAACTCAACCAAGTCTCAGTCTTGATGAGGCCCAAACCAAGTGACTTTGTGTATTTAAAAAAGATTTTATATATATGTATATATATACATATATACATATATATATATATATATTTTTTTTTTTTTTTCCCAGAAGCTCTTTCTGTCTGACAAGTCTGTCATCCCATCTTTTGCCCTGATCTGTTGCATAACAGCTGAGGGAAAGTTGTATTACCAGTCCCTCCTCAGTCGCTAGGCCCACTCAACTCAATGGCATTTCTGTTCCATTCAATGTACTCCATTCTATAAAGGGCCACATAAAAATATGGCCTGTCGGACTCAAAAAAAGTGGTAGTTGATTTTATTAGACTAAGGCTAGTAGTTTAGCCATTTAAAATCTATTTCCCAAAAGAGGGGAAAACTAGTATTTTTCTTCTCATTTAAAAATTCATTAGCCAGTTGCTGTCAAAAAGCAACCATTTGGGTTGGTGAAGGCAAGAGAGTTCTTAAATTATCCCCACTATGCAGTTATGGTCTTCAGCGTAAGGAGATAAGGTACATTTATTGTGCTGTCTCTTACCATTGGAAATGGGAAATTTTACAACATACTATATACTTAAAACTAGCAGGCAGACAATTAAAAACAGACTCATTTTCTCAATAGACATCTCTCCCATTCTTATAAAATAAGGGGGTAAAGGAAAAGGTAAAAAAAATTCAAAAGCCACCATAACACAGCTTAATCATAAGAGCACACAATATTTGTTTCTGTCCCTAACTCCGAAGGGCACATGGTCCATCTTTGTCCACAAATAACGCAGCATCCTTGGGGGATCTCCTGGACATTCCTGCCACCTTTTTCTCTCCTTCTCAACCAGGCTGCAACACTGAAAGATGGACTGTTTTGGGAGGGGTAGAGGGAGAGGAAAAGGGGAAAGCGTATGTTCAATCAAGCCTTCTGATTCTGCCTCTAGACTGGCATAAGTCCACATGAGTTATGTTCTTTTACATTAGAAATAACGCCATGAAGATAAGTGCCAAGTGCTCTTCTGTTACCAGTTCATCATGGAATTTCTGTTGAGGGTCATGAAAAACACTTGGCTACTTCCTCCAGATCGCACGGATGCAAAAAATACCTGTTTGAAATTAAAAACAAGTTAGTTTGACTGCATGGTTTTTTCCCCTCTTTTCTTCAACCGTCCATCCATTTCCTTTCACATGTCCTATCTTTGCCATGTGTTAGCTCTTAGGAATCCCAGTGCCTAGTGCTTATAAAGTACGTTTGGAGACAGTGCATCCAATGCAAACATGCCTGCCTATATTACTATGGTTGATATTATTACTCAGTACAGTATTGGCCTCCAGGGACACTGTGGGGGTCCTATGTTGATTATAACATCCCTTTGGGTGCTCACATTTTAAAAAGGAGTTGCATGCTAGGACAATGTGCTAGACTTTTGGCCTATGGCACAAAAGGTCCTTTGATGGTTTCTAGAAAGGCACAGAGGCTCTGCTTTTCTCTCTCAAAAATGACACGAAGGCATACCAGGATTTAAGAGAATCCTGCAAATTCCCAAAGTCATGGGCAAATTTTGGGCCTATTGACTATTCTACAACTTCAGTTTTTAATTTTTAAAAACTAAAAAAAAAAAAAAAAAGAACGTCAATGTCTATGGTCAGATAGAGTAATAAGTGTTTAACGCCCTTTTGCTTTGGCATTTCAAGAGTTAACACTTAGTGTCTCTGCTGATGCTGGCATATCCTAGGCAGAACAAGATAATGGCATTAATAAGTAGAACCATAGTCCATTAGGTCTGAGTCTGTTAAATTACTTTATCAAGCAACAGAGAGAAGTGAGAAGACCTGGGTTACTGCTTGCTTCAGCTGAATGTAAATGAACCACTGCCCCAGCAAATAATATTTTGGGCTGTGGCATAGCCCTTCAGTCAGCCAACACCTAATTTTGGCCAAGGCATTTGCTTTTGTCACTAGTATTAAGTCTCTGCTACCTCATTTACCCAACTTATTTAGAAGAATGCTCTCTTTCAACAACTTCTTAAGAAGTCCATAGAAATACTTGCCATTCAGTTAATGCTACATATGAAAATAAAGCTACGTTTGGGTTCAAGGACTCAGAAGGGGAAGGACAGAGAGGACCGTGGAAAACCCTAATGTAGAAAAGAAAGGGATGCTGTTCTCTCTGGGTGTGTGTCTTTAGTTCTAAACCCAGACACTGGCGTGGTCCCAGCCTACTCCTGAAGGTGTGAGCCTGGATGAACAAGCTGCTGGGATGGGTTATCAGGGAACTAGAGTGCAGGTGTCCAGATCCAGATCACTCCTAGACTCATAGTCCCCAGAGACTAAGTAGGTGCAGAGTCTTAAACTATGTTAGGTCTGTTTTCTGATATGCTCTTAAGTCCCTGGAACTATCCCTGCTACCCAGAGCTACTGTGCACCCATATCACACCAAGTCAGAGTAGCCAGCCACAGTCAAATATGGTAGGCTAGGCCCACAGCACAGTGTTGGATGAAGACCATTCTAGCCTCTGGGGAATCAGGGTGAGCAAAGAGATATAACAGTTCAACTTATTACACTATTTTCTGTGGGCATTTATGCCTGCTGTTCTCGGGGCAGCTCTTCTATTCTGGCTGTAGCCACAAAAGATGAATTCACAAATGCAGTACATCTCAGCTACTAAAAACTCTGGGTTACTCTAGAGGGAGGACAAGGTAGAAGTCACACTGCTACAGAATATCCCACAGAGGTAACTAGTCATGCTGAATGGACACAGCTAACTTCACTGGAAAACAGTCCCTTTATGACATTTCAGAAGAAATATGGCTGGAATGACACAGGACATGGCACTAGTTGAGTTTGTGATTGTGTATTTCTTAAAGAATGGATGATATTTTTAAAAAGCTTATATTTCTACATGTCAAATGTTTTACACTGATGATTGAATACAATGTGAGGGTGAGGTCCTAAGAGTGACTTTGTGAAGAGTCTAAAAGTGGAAGTATAAAGTTGACCCACTGTGAGATAACAATGATGGACCAACTGCTCTAAGTGCTTACGAGAATTTGGGAATTTGGCCTGCAGGCCACAAAAGTTTCTAAGATTTTACAAGAAAATTTTAGACGCTTTATGTTTGCTTTGATATGTGCATAATATATCTTGAGTGTTCACATGAATCAAACCAAATAATGCCATTTCAAGGTAGTATTGATTGTTTAACACAAATGTGATTCAAATCAGTGTAAAGGAAAATGAAGGTTTCACAGGTACCTGGTGGTCTCTTAAAATGCAAACACTAATGCAAATGTTGAAACGGATTTACCTTATCATTTCTTTCACATAGAAACTTTAACCTTTGAGCTCGCTTATGCATAAATACTCCATCCAAATGTCCTGTTTCCACTGACCGGATCTCAATAGCTTTCTCGCCCCAGCCCATTATCTGATTGGAATGAATGTAAGCTGTCAAAAGGAATTTCCAAAACTGCATTAAAAACATTAGATGGGCAATAACTCACAGCATCTGTTCACATCTTAACCACAAAAATGACAAACAACTTGAGATTAACACACAAAACAAGTTTTACAAGTGTTATTCACAGATTTTTTTTCTTTTCTTTTCTTTTTTTTTTTGTGGACTCAAATGGTTGTTTCACATTTCTTGACTTTCGTTTCATTTGGGGGGTGTAACTGCTGAAGGAGATAAGGAATGGTTAACCTACCCACAGACGTGGGCATTTCTCCCCATTGGAGCACCACATCCTTAGTTATTCGGCCATAGGTGTTCACATACACCCCCTCATCCTCATAGCAAACAAGCATTTCCATTCCATCTGTTTTAGGCAAGATGACAATAGCATGAGGAGTGATATTGCCCTGAATCTAGAAGACAAAGAAAGGCCAAGCATTATTTTTAAAAGTGAGATAACACCTCAAGTTTTGTCTCTAAGCACTGAAACATTTTTTTCACTTTTACTCTTGAGTTTATGATTTGCTTCATTTAGTCTAACCGTGGACCTATCAAATGCCCTGATAAACACAAATGTAGTTACTGGATCAAAAATCCAGTTTACTTGTTTCTAAAAACAATAAGTATCTATGAAGTACCAAGCATGTGCCAATCACTGAGTCTTTTACATACATACTTTTTAGTCCTTAGGACAGCTTTTCATGGTACATATCTTTGTTTACAGATGAGGAAACTGCATCCCAGAAGGTTTATGTAATTTAATCAAAGCAGTGCTTATATTTGGTAATAGAATTGGGATTCTAGCACATGTTTTGCTGATGCTGAAATTTATGTTTTCTGTTAGAATTACTATTTCCAACAAAGATGAGGAGAATGCAAATCAGCTGAATGAAATGGAGAGAGCTGAAATGGGGCCAACATGGATTTCTACCAAACAGGCTATGAGTATATAATACAGCCTGTTTATGAGTGTTTGAACACCAGAATAATCCAAATTAATGGTTTGTTTGGGGAAAAATTTGAATTACCACTCATTAAAAAATCATACTACTGAAATAAATGTAGATTGACTTGTTCTAGGCAAAAAGAGGTGGTGCTGTTGTGATCCCCTGGTTGAGAATGTCCTGGCAGCCCAGTGTGTGCTGGATGGCTAGGAAGGAGAGTACTGAGGGTACTCACAGTGATGTTCCAGCAGCCTAAGAATATGAGCATGATAAAAAGTGTAATGCAGCAATGAATGAGAATTCTGTGAGTGTGTGTGTGTGTGTGTGTGTGTGTGTAATATGCTGAACAACTTTTTTTTTTAAACAATTGTATTTTTTTAGGGTAAAGTCTTCAAACTCTCAAAATATGAATCAGCAGTGGATTAAGCCTCTGACTTTCCTGATGTGTTGTACTGTATATAAACCCAAGGTTGACAGGAATTACACATACAACACATGGTTTACCTTGAACCAGTTCCAAATGAATACATGCAGGACTTCCCTTAACAGTCATGTTTTAGGCAATGTATCAGTGTAGTAATTTGAATATTATATTGTTAATAAATAGAAATATAATTTGTAGAGTCCTATGCCAAGTATTTTAGACCCATTACCTAATTCAATGCTGAGATAACCCTGGGAGATAGCCTTTTTATTCCAATTTATACATATTTATACATGTGAAGGTTGGGGATTGGAAGGCTGCTGAATGTTTGAATTATTACAAATTCATACATGCTAGAGTCAGAGTATGAGCTCCAGTGTGTCTGACCCCACCACACACAGTGCCCTCATACTGAAGATGGGAACTAAAATAGAGGAAAGGGTTTTCTCCAAAAAGTTAGTTTATAATCATTGTCTTTCACCCTACATAAAATGAATTAATTTCCTTTCAAAAACTGAAAATGGGAACTCATCTAGCATATAAAATTTATGCCCTTGAAAGAAGGAAAAACGTATTTTAATCTAAAGCCCAGAGATAATAACAAAATACATGTCGAATAATTTCTATTAAGTGTTACTCTCTTTATAAAGTAATAAACACTAGTTAAATTTACATGATTTATTTATTAAAAGCTTTCTCTACTTAGAGAAGGCCTAAAGTCCATATGCTTTACTAGTGAAAGTTAACACGATTTCTACTAAAAAATATGCAGAAACAAATCTTCCATATTCATGCTACTATACAGAGAGCCTTTGATAGTCTGCTTCTAGAAACTTACATGAGATGGTATGTAGATATCATAAGAGTTTCCCGAATCAACATCAATTACATGGAAACCAGTGTGTGAGCCAAAAATAACCTTTAATCTCTGACCTTCTTCCACAGTGAGGTCAACAAGTAGAGGCTTGTGCTGAAGATCTGCAAAAGACTATAAACAATATCCCATTAGTTTCTACAACACTTGTTGAAGAAGTTAATTTCAGCCCCTTTTCATTTGAAAAGCTAGGAAATTTCAATCCTAGTTTTAAGTCTATTTAGCTTCCCGCTCTAGGAAGAGGAGTCTAGCATGCACTGGTGTCCTCTCCTTCATCTCTTGTCCTTCAGGGCAGACAAGGTGGTTTACAGCTGTTAATTTTGAGTATCACTGTATATTGAAAACTTGATGCCTGGGTATGCTGTTTTTTCCTGTTTATTTCTGGCCTTTGCCCTCTGAAGAAGTTCCAGCGACCTCTCTGGTCCCTCTGTTTCCCATGTAGCCCATCTGTGCGTTTCAGAGACTGCTTGGGGTTGGAAGGTAGGATCTGTGCTGTATTGAGCCTTTCAGGATTAAAGAGTATTTTCTGGTAACAGTTTCATTCAGTGATTGAATGGGTGTCAGGATGGCACTCTTTCTAAAGTCAAGATAGGTTTGGACAGTAAGAGAAGAAATCAGGGGTGAAAGACAAGAAGACCTAGGGCTTGCATTAGATGCTTTTTAACTAGACAAGGGACAAATAAGAGGCCTAGCCAAGTTTATCAAGGTTCCGTGAGCTTGGATCCAGGGTCCAAGCCCTAACTAGCAGTCAAATGTTACTCTGGTATGATTTAGTAACACCTTTTCTGGACTTTGAAATTTAGGGGAGGATCTGAGAAACCAAAATTGGTTTGGCCATAATACCACTGCCACATGTCACCCCTTTCCCACTTTTTTCACTAATGTCATTCTCACAGCACAGGAATGTTTGCTCTCCTATCCTTGTCTTATGGGAAGGTTGCATCTCCTGCCATCTCTAGTCTTTCCTGTTGAAGTCTTTGCCTTTTTTTTTTTTCCTTCTCCTGAGAGTGGGACTTCTGTATTCCATAGAATGATTTGCAGCCTCTCATGGGTTTTGGCTAGCAACCTGATGGCAGTAACCTCAGAATCAGAATGGCAACTTGATTGAAAAGCTTTTACAAAACAGATTTTGGCAGAACAGCAGCACCACATTAATTTTTGGGAACCATTCCTTAAGTGTTATTAGGATCCTAATATATTACAAAAATTTCTTTCCATAAAAGCAGGGTCATAGATGGAGCCCATTTCCACTGATGAATCCATCTTCCTGGGAACATCTCAAATGAGCCACAGGCACTAACAGAAAAAGATACAAGTGGGGTTATTCAGCCCCAAAGAAAGCTGACATCATGTTCCCAGGGCAGCTTCTGCTCTCACATGTGGCATATGTGGCAGGAAAGAATAAATAGAGCCAAAGAGAGATGATAGTCATAAAGGTGGGGAGAAAGAGTGAGGGCCATTGTGGTGTAGAGAAAAATACAGAAAATAAGAGGATAAATTGACTTGGACTGTGGAAAGGATTTGTGTCTCAGAAAACATGAAGGTGCCTGCAAATACTGGCCTCCTGGGGTTCACTTTCATGAGCTGGGATTGATGGGACTAGCATATGCCCATCTCACTTCTGCTGAATCTCATTCCAACTATGTCAAATACAGATTTGGACAAGGTGAGAAAAAAAAAAGGACAATCAAAATGGAAGAATGTAGAGAAACTAGGTCATTTCTATAACCAGTCACAGTCAATATTCATTTCAGAGAAGACTTACTAGTGACAGGGATATATGGGCATCACTTGAGTTCTAGAGATTTTATCCAGAAAGGCTCATGATGAGTAGAAGAGTTGGAGACTCAGTGTAATCTTGAAATTCAGTATACCATTTTGTGGACAAAATAGACAATACTCTAGGTAGCTTTACCACAAATATTATTATGTAATAATGTAATTGGTGTTTTTCCTAGTAATCATTCTATATTAAATGTGTCTTGAAGATGATGATTTCATAGATCTCAAATGAAGGAGAGCAAACATAAATTTAAATTTGACCAATTTTATAGCATTTTTTAATATTTAATTTTTACTTTCAAAATACTAAACCCATCAATTACTATACTTTTAAAATAACTTTACTGCTGCCAAGTACAATAAAATTGGTATTGATTTATATAGTGTTATGGCTGATAAACTGTGTCAACTTGAGAAGTTTAGAAGTTTAACTGACTCAGCAGGGAGCCAGGATCCTTACTTTGTAAATGTCCTCATCCTATGCAAGAGGAGGGCACAGAGATTTTGTGAGTGTTATACCCACGCTGGAGGTGGTGGTGAGGTGGCCTGTGTACAATACAAGGGGTGGTAAGAGGCTTGCGTTGCCCCTTTTGTTCTGCCCCTTTTGCTCAGGCTGCTGTCTGGAAGTATTGCCTCAGTGCCATGCCATCCTGCCTTGCAGTGAGCTGATTCTGAACTGAAGCCTCCAAAAACCGTAAACTAAATAAACCTTTCCTTCCTTAATTTTGGGTGTTCGGTATTTTGTTCCAGCAATGAGAGAAAAGTAACCACTGGAAAACAGACCACTAATGGAAACTGATAAAACAAACAAACAAACAAAAGCAAAACAAGCCAGCATATGCCTACTTACCTTAAAAGCCATGAACTTATGATATGGTTTAGGAGCCCAAGCATATATCTCTACAGCATTCTTTAAGGCAATCACCAAGAATTTGATCCTTTCATATTTAACTGTAATATAAAAGTTATAAATTAAAAAATCATTGATTTATTCAATATTTTTATATTAATGAATTTATAAACCACAAGACTTAAGCATATATCTCTAGAGACATACTCCCTAGTTAAGTGTGGTTCTCCTGGTGTGGAGTTTTTTTTTTTAAATAGATTTAATAGATTTAACTTCTGTACTTGGCTGGCAGAATACTTGGAGCATTCACATGTATATTGGAAGTTTTTTCTTCATCTAAAAATGTAACTGTCTTTAACTACTAAGTTTAGACATGATTATTCATTGTAATAAAAATTGGCATAACTTCTTATATGCTATTTTGCCTGGTTTTTATATGCACTCATATGTTAAGTAGCTGAGATATGATATGGCAAGGTGGTAGAAAAATTTAGCAAATAGATAGTGACATAAAGGAAAACATTTACTTATTATTCAAATTTGAATTTAATTATTAAATGAAATAATTATTTGTTTATGTTTATAATTAAAGATGGAACATTAGGAGCCCTGGATTCTGCCAGTGGCTTATGTTTAAGGGCTCTATATATTTTGACAATTCCTTTAACTTTTAGGAAAATGGAATACTATAATAAATATCTTAAATTTCATGGATAGAGACTTGGTAAAATGATTGAGCACATACTTCATTTTTCTTTCCATAAAGCAGTATTCAAGAAATGCTTTTTGAACAAATGAATGAAAGAGTAGATTCTGTTGTCTAATCTCTGGATTATTATGGTCCAGGTATGTCTAATACAACATTTACAGTGATGATCTTGAGAAATTAGAGAATCCTTTCAATGCAGTCCAGATTTCTCACTATTGAATGTGAATTCTAATTGTCAGAAAATCTATAATCCACAAATGATATATATGCCTATCATTTTTCTTTGTATAATATCCATACAAGCATAATACTCTGTGTCCTAAAGAAATTGAGTAGGAAAAATCTTAATGTACTCAAATGACATATTAAATTTCTAGTTGTCTCCATGATTTTCATGACATGAATTATTTTTAAAACATGTCTATATCTGTTAATCTAAACAACCCTTTTGAAGGTAATGATATGCAATATTGCACCCATTGTCAAATTCCTATCATTTTGCTTTGTAAACCTATAATGTTACTGTTTTGGATTTGTTGTTGTCGTTTGTTTGTCTCTTTTGCTTTTTGTCTTTCTTTTCTGTGTCTTTTTACTCTTAAATTAAAAAAAAATTTTAAAACTCTGTTCTTTGGTAGCCTCACCTAAAACCTAGGAAAAGATTCATAATCAAGTTTAAATAGCTTTGAAAATAAAAATTTACTTAAGTACACAGAGGCAAAGAAAAATGAAGAAATATTTAAATGACTCATAAATATACCACTTGCTTTTTTGCTTTATTCTCTCATTCTGTATTTTTTTAAGTTTCATGGGAATTTGAATATACTGTAATAATCATGTGCTATATGAAAAACTTTGTGTTGCCTTGGCTAGAATCTCACTAGGAAAGCAATGTGGAGAATTCAAGTGGTTCTTTGGATGTCTGAGACAAAAATTAAGCTGGTCTCAATTGTTAGAGAGATAGTGATCAGTTATTACTCTGTGGTGGTATTTGTTTTGCATGCGTGGATATGTCAGCTCAGTAATGTCAAAGCAATGACTAGAAGGAAGGGCCAAAAATGTTAGAAGAGTCACTGAAGATTTGTAGATTGAATAGTAATTCTGTAGCTCATAGGTATAAGCAAGAAATGACATTCTGAACTTTTATTATTTCCTACAGTAAATATGATTGTTCTGTATTCATACAACATTGATTTATGTACAGAAAATTTAATCACTAGAAACATTTGGGCTGACAAATGCTGAGTAATATAGGTAAAATAAAGGAGATTCTAAAAATTGTATTCAATGAAAGTTTAGAAGCAGCTTTAAAACTGTTTCCATAATAATACTTAAATTGCATTGCTTTCCTCTGAAAGGAATGACTGTTCTAAAATAAAGAAACCTACTGTCTCCAAAAGAAGACCAAATAGACATATGAATCTGAATTCTACCTGGAGTGGAAATGAGAAGCTGCATGTTTGATATTTTGCCAAATAATCAGATCAAAGACAGGGGAAACTTAGAATTCCAGGGTATCTTATTAGGAAGGTACTATATATCATTCTGTTTCCCAAACAAAAAGGCACAGTGTAGTTGCTAAGAACATACCTCACCAGCTTGGTGTGGAAAAACACTCCCCCATGTGGTCTGGCTGGTGAATGGTATTCTGTTCTTTGAAAGTGCATCACTGTTTTTAACCAGTCCTGTTTAACTGGTTTCTTTGTGTCTGGCGCTATGCTAGGTGCTGTGCAGCACCAATACAGATACGATTATGGTGACATATTTATAGACATCAATGTATTTTCTCCAAGAGCTGCTTTAAATGCTTAGTGATAAGCCCACTGGTTGAAAGAATAAAAGCATTTAAAAAATAAAACCCAAATGAGATATTATTAATAAACCACAGCAGGGGAGGGGGTGCAGACATCCTTTTGGGCACTAGAACCTTCAGCTTTCCAGCACCATGCTTCCTTGTGTCAAGGTGTCTGAGAGGGTCATTTAGAATGAAATTAGAGGAAAGGGATGTGGACATTCAACTTTGGACCAGCCTCCTCTCTCCAGCTGGCAAAGATGAGATACTCAAGTTCCTTCTAGGACAGGCCAGGATAGATGAATTTTTCTCTAACATGTGTCCCTGTTTCCATAATCTGTCTTTAATACATCTGACTGGGTTTTGGCCTCTGTCATGTGGCACACACGAATGGACCAACTCTACTCCTCACAATTTCAAAACTGCACCAGGGTTTTCTGAAACTATATCATGGATACCTCTGAAGCCAAGGTGTTTAAACTACCTGCTACTCCTTTACTGTCATTCTTATGTTAAATTATGGCTCTTATCCAGTACATATGTTGAAAACTTCCATACATTTTCTTACTTTGATCAGTTTTGAATCAAACAAGTTTTATAGAGACATATATAAAAAAAAGTCAAATAGTTCTACAAGGCTTAAGAAAAAATGTCCCTGCCTTAGGTCTTATTCCTGCTCCCTACCAACAGACATTTGTAACTCTTTTAATTACTTCTTCAACAATTTCTTTCAAGATTTCTAAAAAATATGCTTATTTTGTTATATCTTGCTTTTTTTTTTTTTCAATTGCAGGCACTATTCCACAGTATGGAAAGGATTTAGTTTTTTATCCCATTTCCTTTTCTCTCTAGCTTTCTCTCATGTACATAAACTATATCCTCTCACATACCCCCAATATAGTTATGTTCTAAATTTTTGGATCGAGCAATATGAAATGTTCATATTATTACTGCTCACAGCTGAGCCACATAGAAATCATGATTAAATTTCCTTTTGGGTTTTTCTTAATTTTTTCTTCTTCCTTACTTCCTATGTATCTATCTCTAAGCCCATCTAAACTTCCTAATAGGAAACACCCTTAACATGGTCAACAATGGCAAGTCATCTTTTCATATAATTTTATTTTTCTTGGAGGCACACCTTCTGGAACCTACCTTCTCCCATTCTTCTAGGACTGATTTCTCTCCAGGCTGGTGACAGAATTGTTACTCCAGATTCTCTTCACCATTATTTTTTGTATTATCTTCAGTTTTTCCCTGGCTTACCAGATTTAGTTTCTTATATTGGGAGGACATAGCCTCTACTAGCTTCCAAAGAAATTTATGAAGTTTTACTTTTTGAAAGATCCCACAGGGCCTGAAGATATCTTTATCCTGCACTTAAAATTGTGTCACAGTTTGGTGGTGTGACAGTAATATTATTTGTCAAAGTTACTGGGTCACTGGGGGCCATGTATTTGGTCAAATATTAATCTAGGGGTATCTGTGAAAGTATATCTGGATGAGAATAACATCTGAATCCGTAAACTGGGTAAAGCCTATTGCCCTCACCAATGTGGGTGGATATCACCCATAGTCCGATCAACTGAATAGGACAAAAAAGATGAGTCTTCCTGCCTGTTTTAACTGGGACATCAGTTCTTTTCTGGGCTTTGTGGTCAGGTTCAATTATAATCTCCTCTTATGTCTTTAGCCTGCTTTCTGACTGGACTGCCTTATCAGTTCTGGTTGTTGGGCCTTTTAACTTGGACTAGAGTTACACCATTGACTCTCTTGTGTCCCCAGCTTGCTGACTACAGATCTTAGGACTTCTCAAGCTGTGAGCTGAGGAGTGAGAACAATGGCCGTATTAGCAAACAAGCCCAGTCTGGGAACCAGCACCATGTGTGGGCCACCGATGGATTGGGAACAGCTAGACCCAAGCCTCTCCCCATGAGGCAGCACCATTTGTGGACTGGGAGAAGAGAGAATAATGGCTGCACCAGCACATAAGCCTAGTCTGGGAACCAGTGCCATGCGTGGGCCATGGCCAGACTGGGAACAGCTAGACCCAAGCCTCCCCCACTAAATTAGCACCATTCATGGACTCAGGGGGAGGCAGTACAATGGCCACACCAGCAAACAAGCCCAGTCTAGGAATCAGCGCCATGCGTGGGCTGCAGCCAGACTGGGAACAGCCAGACCCCAGCCCCTTCTGGCGTGCAAGCTGGCAAATGAGAAGTACCAATCCAGCCCCACCCCCATCAGCAACTGGCTTATCCAGAGAAACACAGGCTGTGATGATAGCTATCGAGGTGAAATGCAATTGGATGCCTGTGGTGCTTTGGTGTTTCACTAACATTGCAGGTCTGGGGCTAGTGATCTGATCATAGGTTCAGAGGATAGCGGTATGTAGTGTGACATCTAGGAGGAATCTCCTTCTGAGGGTTGTAGCCATTATTGATTCCCTATGGTCTTGTTTTGAGGTCCTATATCACTTCCATTGTTTTGTTGGGTTGGGTTTTATTCTCTTTTGTTTTGTTTGATTATGTTAAATCTGAAGGCAGGAGAAGCTATTTCAAGGATAGCAAGATATATTATGGTTGCAATTTTGGATTTACTATTAGCTTGTTTTGAAATCCTTCATTGCATTCATTGTTTTGTTTTTATTGTTTCTACTCTATTCTGTTCTGTTTGATTTTTACTATGTCTGAAGTTATCTGTAGCTATTTTGAAGACATCAAAAGGCATTATGGTAACTACTGTTAATTTTATAATGTTTTGAAGTCTTGTATCTCTTACACTGATTTGTGTTGATTGGTTTTATTCTGTTTTATCCTCTTAAAAAAACATGTGACCTGATACCTTATGTCTCTTCCCCTACCCGCTATGTCCCCACATACATATATACATGCACACAATATCTTGTTGGTTATTTTTCTGGAAAACCCTAACACTGATGGGTTACAAATATTTGTCAGAGATATATAATTTTGCTTCCAGAATTTTGAATGCCTTACTCCATGTTCTAAGCTACTTCTTTTGCTGGGAAGTCTCAAGCCCCTCAAATTCTGGTTGTTACATGTAAACTGTTTATTAATTTACTTACAGTCTGGAAACTTTTAGGACTTTGTCATTTTCTGGGGGCTCAGTTCCTGGGCCTTTCTGGGTTCTATGAAGTGACTGGAGTATTTTGATAATTTCCCTCACTGTAGATTTAGAATTCATCACTTCCTGGTCTGCTAGATCTGTCCCCAGTCATCGAGCTATTCTTTGTCAATTTTACTGATATTCTTGTTTTCTGGCTTCTTTTCTGTTGATCCTTTTGACCTTGTAAGTTTATGGCATTTTTATTTCTTTATTGTCATTTTAATGGAACCTTGGGAGGAAGTGCATATAGATGTTCAAACTGCAGCCTAGAACTTTATTCTGGAAGCAATTTTGAACTATTAATATTATTCTTTGGAAATAATTCAAGTATACTTAAGTTTCCAGCAACATCTTAAACTGGCCACATAGATACTGCTATTATCTGATAGGAAAAACACGAAATGAAACTTAACTGAATAATTCTGACTCAGTTAAACACATGAAACTTGTGGTCCTTTGTCTTGAGACTTACCAACTTTGTAATGTATACAGCCTTCCAAGTCCCCCACAGTGATCCAGCCTTGTTTCTTTTCCACTTCTGGGTCATTGTGCAGTATTCTGTTTCTTAACCACGATAGATAGTAAACTCGTAGCTTATTCTTTTTTCCTGTTGAAATAATATAGCTTTAGTTTCTCTAATTGATCACTGTATGATAATGGACAGCCTCTATGTGTCTCCTCTATTACTATACTTTATATTATTACTGTAAAGACCACAGCTACTAGTATGCTAGTAATTTTATTTACTTAATCCTCAAAAACAGGAATTTTAAAAGAAGACAGAAAAAACAAGTTTGGCAAAGGTCAGTTGTGTTCACAAAATGAGACTGGGCAAATTTATGGTGCTGAGATCCCTGAAAGAAATATCAAATAAAAACAAGATAGAAAAGCTGTGGGTTTGAGAGAAACGTAAAAGTTCCCTTTTATAAACCAATCTGGAGTAAATAATTCATGGGATGATACTACATCGAGGTAAGATGGAAGAGTATACAAGGAGCAAGATTTAATATACATGGTTAGATTAGCTGAGTACTAGAGAAGAAGGTGGCTTTCAGGTGCTCTTCTTAAGTAATGAGAAATTTAGGCCTGTGCATTTTATTTCTTGGCTATTTTTTCCCTTGGCTTTAAAGATGTTTTTATGTTTTAAAGATACGATATATACCAGAAGAGAATTCATTAGAGTATTGCACAATGGATATGATAGAAGAGTGCATTCAGAATCTAAATTAAGGCAATCATGGTGTAGTTACTATTCACATTTGTATTGGATGCTGGGAATAAATGTTGCTCCTGATAGAAACACTTAGAAAGGAGAACCAGTGTTTCCTTGTTTTAAATTCAATGGTTAGGTTCAATGTTGACCTTATGGGGGGAATTTGATTTGTCTAATTTGGTAAAACAATTCGAGGTACCACTGAACTACTATGGATCCAAGGGTGATTCAAAAATCTTTTGCTCCTATTTTCATTTTCTCTTTCTGCATATGTGCCTTATGATAAAAAGAAACAGTTTATACTCCTAAGAGTGAGGATGTGTCACTAACAACATCACAAACATTGAATTTTCTGGTAGCATTTCCACTTTTGGGAGGTGACTGGCAGATGTGTGGTTTTAATTTTGGTTTGGTAGTATAGCAGTCAAGAAAGCAATTAGCCAGTAAAACAGACTACACAGAAAACTCAAATAATAAACACAAATCATAATACAAGAAGAATTTACTTGGTTATCTCTTATTTGGGGAGCATAAAACTCTATGCATTAAGTGGAAAGGAAATATCAAGAGGGAATTATAATCTCAAATAATGAAAATTTCTCCAAATAGAAGCACAGCTGAAGAGCTAAACTGTCTTCAAGGTTAACCCAGAAGCCCTGTATTGTCTCTTCATGTAATAAAGACTCAGTGTGAAGCCATGTTTGTAAAGTTGGAAGTCCTCAGGAGCTTTGGATGCTGTTAGCACCATCTTAGAGATTCTGACCACACCTGAGTTGCAACTTGGATGGTCCCTTCTCAGGTGTTTTGAAAGTGTAGTAATACAGTTGATTCCATAGTTGATGGAGTGGGAAGGGAAGAAGGTTTGAATGCCTTTAAACACCATTAGGAAGAAAAAATTTTCAAAGAACTTACAGTCTTCCAGGGTGTTTTCTAAATCTTTCAGTACCATTTTTATCCACCTATTTAAAAAATATTTCTTGTTTACAAGAATTGACTTTATTATGAGTGATGGTATGAACAACTACTTTGAAGAAAATGAGACATTATGGTAGCCATTGCTGATATCCTATCATCTTATTGTGAAGTCCAGTAATGCTTATATCCTTTGTTTTGATTGTTCTTAGTCTGTCTGTATGATTTGATTTCAGTATGTGTGAAAGTGTGGATAGCTATTTTGAAGAGAACAATAGACATTACGGTAGCCATTGTTGATTTTCCCATTGTCAGGTTTTGAAGGCCTGTAACCCTTTCATTCTTTTGTTTTTGTCCGTCTAATACTACTG
The DNA here is from genome assembly GCA_004363535.1 of Dasyprocta punctata. Lineage (NCBI taxonomy): Eukaryota > Metazoa > Chordata > Mammalia > Rodentia > Dasyproctidae > Dasyprocta > Dasyprocta punctata. The sequence goes on from RJWM01002831.1 coordinate 97,680, forward strand.
TGTTTCATTTGAATTCATTGTGTGTGAAGATATGGACAACTGTTTTGAGGAAGACAAGAGACATTATGGCAGCCACTATTAATTTCCTGTTCACTTGTTTTGAAGTCCTCTGTTGCTTGCATTGTTTTGTCCTGATCTGCTTTCTTCTATTCTGTTTTGTTTGGTTCTCTTTAAAATAAAAAAAAAAATATTTTTTTTTGGGAAAAAGAAAGTGGCAGAGTATAGTAGTAATAATTCTCCCACTCTACACTCTTTGCAAACTCCATCACCGAATGGTCCAGCTACACTTCCCAAAACATCAGTGGACTGTTAGCAGAAGTCACTGTGATAACAGATTGGAGGTATTTCTGCTAACTGACTTTCCTTCTGAAAAGCCTATATTTTGATATTTTACATCTCAGATTATATGGCAATAACTGAAGTACAGTTATTAAAATCCTGACTATGGTAAATGCCTGTTTATCTTTGTGTCTATGTCTATGTCTATGTATCTATCTACTATATCTGTCTATACATTGATACAGTTATTTTGTGGTACATTTCTTCCTCATTCATATTTAATGCAGAGATAAATCTTCCCTTTGAATGTCAGAATCTCCAGTGTTACCACAGGATGATCTCACCATAGTGATGTTGCTCTAATTCATTCTGTTGCTCATTGGCTGAGAATGGCAAAGCTTACAATTTCTGCACAAATGAGGTGATCACCTTTCCTACCTGTGCAGACCTACAGAACCACTAAGTCAGCCTGGTAACATACCTGATATTGTCACAAGAACATTTAGTCCCTCTAGCACATCCATCTGCTGAAATCGCCTTCTGTTGATCAGATTATACACTTTGCCTTGCCCACTTCGGTCCAAAAGCATCAGGCCATTTTCAGTTCCCACCAGAAGGTTTACACCTGCAAAGTTAAGAAGTACCCTAAGATTGACTTTTTATGGGCTTTAACATGCTGCATTTGGGAGCCCTGTAAAACCTAAGACATTGTTCTTTATAAATATAAACAATGGGCAAATAGGTACTACAGTAAGGGGCATAGAAGTTAGAGCTCTGTCTCAGTAATTAAATCACTGTCCCTCAGGTAATGGAATTACAGTTTTCTTTTATAAAGCGGTAGCAGCATTCATTACATCTGGCAATTTACCACCTACTATAGAGAGGGTTTGTCAAGAGGAACCTTAAGCACAGCTGTGAAGGCAGCATAATTTGACTTTATTCCATTCCCAGAACAAGCAAAACCTGTTACTTGACTCTCCCTATATATATATCCTACTTGTTTCCTTACCCAATGGCCATGCCCACATTTATTCATGCAAGAATTTCTCAGGAACTTAACCTATTCGCCTTCAATATATGAGAGCTCCAGCTCCAAACACTATTGGGAAAAAAAAAAGTTCTTTTTCCTTTTCATATCAAAATTTCACTATCATATATCTCACACACTCATTGTTTTTTTCTGTGAGGGAAATGATAAACCAGTGCAAGAGAAAGTGTTAATAGATTGAGAGTCACAGAAATACTGACTTTAAGAGACTTCTGGGGTTCCACGATAGCCCACCTGCCATACAGTAATTCTTAATTACAAAACCTCTGGCAGGTAAGTGGTCTTGTCTGGATAGTAATATTCTCAAACATTCATATTTAAGAAGATTAATTATTCACCCACTGAGACATACACAACATAAGAGGTTCACTGGGACATGGGCTGTATTCATGAGCATGCAGCACTTGAACCTCTCTTATATTTCCACCTTCTGAAAACATGAATGTCCACTGTTTCATCCACATGTCAAGTTTATCAATATTAAATGGCTGTCTTGTTCTCATTTATCTGTCTCATCTCCAGAAGACAGAGCTCATGAAATGTTCTTCAGGTTCCCTCACTAACATATCAAATTCTTTTAGCCCTTTAAAATCATAATGCTCCAACCCAGGCCTAGTATTTTACGTAGGTACATATGGGCCACATCTTGATCTTGCCATGAAGTTTACAGTAACACAGACCAGGACTTTGATTTCTATCATACTTGTCATACTTATACTAAGTTTGAGGTCGGTTAAAACCTGTAGGTTGAAGTTTTGAATTAAAAGGTAAGTCTATAATTTTTTTTTTTAGTTTTATCTGATAGCATGTTATAGGGAATTCACTAAAACAGGCTGTACTAGTTTTTAACTATGAAATGCTCCCCTTGAAGGATCATGTTGTATGGATCACAGAGACGAAATGTGAGGTAGAACACACAGGGATGGATACATAGTGGGTGAGTATTAAGTGGTGGCTAGTTCTGTAGCTATTATCCTTAGTAGTATGGTATCAGCTCTTTTCTACATATAAAACTGGTTTTGGTTTCTCCTGAGGCAATATAGTCCCTACTCAGGTCCTAATATCAATGAATCGCCTGGTGTTTTCTGATGGTAAGATTCACAGGATTGTAATGTTTCAGGGTCAGTTCATTAACAAATGGAGAAAAAGTAAAAACATACCCCACAGAGCTGCACAAAGTATTTCTGAGTTGAATCGTTTCTTGTATTTTCTGATTTCCGGTGTGTCGCTATGAGGTCGAATGTTGGTTGGGTTTACGTTTACCACGGAAATCTTTCTTGCTTCATTGAGTTTGGCCTGTTCTTGCCTAAGGAGTTCGCTAGTAAACAGAGCTTTGAGAAAAAGAATCAGAGAAATCAATGGCATCTTAAAAGATAACCAATGGAGATTCAGAGAAGGGATTACAAAACACTATGATTGTTCCCTCTTTGGTGTACATTAAAGGTACAGAAACTCTAAAACTATACTTATACTTTTTTAGTAGGATAAAGTGTGTCATTCATAGATGCAGTATTTTAATCATTAGTAAAACAAACTTAGAGACACTACTTAGATGGTTTAGAAAATTAATATTAATCTTACAAAATCCCCACCTCTTATAAATATACACAAGGAAGATTAACTTTTTGAAATTCTACATTATCTGTTGACAAGTTGACCTAACTGGCTTTAATGAGTAGTGAATTGCAGAAGAAGTCCAGAAAGCAAGACTATTCTCAGAATCAGTCACACTTTTGCAGTAAGAAGCACACACATAAACTCAATACAACTCAACACGCATTTAATAAGCATATATTGAGTGCATAGCATTGTACCCAGAAGTTGTTTTTGGGAAATGTGTGGTAAGTTCAGAGATTGCTGTGGAACAGCTTTTCCTATGGTCCCTGGATACCTCTGGGTTCCTATCAGAAGCAAAACAGGAAAAATAGGAAAGATGGGCATTGGAAGACAAAAGAAATTTGTTTTCGAAATCCTACGTAACTATTTTTTCATTTTAAGACAGAGTCCAGGCATTCAGTGGCTTAACTAGATAACTTTCTTTATCAGGTTACCCCAAAAATGAAATACAGCTGTTTCTAAGACAGTGGAGTCTTTTAGATTACCTGCAGCTGATGATTCTTCATCCTCCTCATCTTCATCAGTAGGAGATGTCTGGTATACTCTGGGGTCCACAAAGGGAGTGAAGGAGGCTTTGGTGCTGCTTCCCATGCCATACTAATAAGCAGGAAGATGAAGAAGAGCACATAAATAAATACTGCAGGAACCAACAATGCTAACAATATTCTGCTTGGGCTTTACAATGATTTCAGACTGATTTATTCAGCTGTTCATACTCTAACTCCCTGGTTCAAAGTATGTGCCTCTCTCCAATTACTCCTGGTACTGGTTACCCACTGACCATTGTGCATTTATTGGGTTTTATCAATGATCAGACTGCAAGAACTGCAGCAAGAAAATTATATTTTGGGTGACCTATTGTTCCTTAATATCAATAGAGACACTGGGATAACATATTTTATTTCTACTCTTTTTGGTTTTTTTGAGACAGGGTCTTGCTATGTAGCTCAGGCTGGTCTTGAACTCACTATACAGGATAGCCTCAAACTCATGGCAATCCTGCTGCCTCAGCCTTTTGAGTGCTGGGGTGACAGGCATGTGCCACCATGCCCAGATCTACTTTTAAGTAAAAACAATCTCACATTAATCAAATGGTTTTAAGAAAATGTGACCACAATTGGGAATCTACTTAGTAAGCATGACTACACAAAAGACCTTCAACATGAACACCATCAACCCAAGAGGCTCCCTCTTGGAAGGGTGGCCTTTGGTGATACATGCGAATGGTGTTGGTATCAAAACCTTTAAAATCTTTAATTTAGGGCTGTTTTAATTTAGGAGTTGATTTTTCCTTTCCATGATGATTTCTTTAAAAGGATGCATATATAGTATTTACATTCTGTACTTGAGGACTTCATGAAGCTATTACATTTAAGGTTAATGTATTTTAAGGGCTTACTTAACAATTTAGTCTCAAGGCCTTGGACAGTACCATAAAGTCATGAAATCAGAAGTAGACTAAGGAACATTAAAGTCAGTATCAGGGCTTTATGTCATAATATTTGAATTCTGTGTTTGAATTTTGTGAAGAACTACAACAACTATCTTCCCCTCTTGTCAATCATTTTCATTGCTATTTTATTCATCTTTTGAATATCACAAATACACCTGTATTCAGCATAAGTCCTTCTTTTTGGGGAATAAATATCATTCAGTAAAGGTTTTTAGTTTTGTATGTAGGTTTTTATTAAAAAATATACCAACATCTTAAGATTTCATGACTTCATGGTACTGTCCAAGCCCTTGAGACTAAATTGTTAAGTAAGTCTTAAAATACATTACCCTTAAACCTAATATCTTCATGAAGTCCTCAAATGCAGTATGTAAATACTATATATGCATCCTTTTAAAGAAATCATCATGGAAAGGAAAAATCAATTCCTAAACATATAGCGAGAAGAAACATGAAGATCCAACTGATTTAATTCAAGATTTCCCTTCCACCATTTGAAATAAAAATAATTGCATCCTCCTCAAAGTATGATACAGAAATTTTTATACACATTGTCTCCTTTGGGCTTTAGAAGTCTAAGAAGGAGGCAGACAGGAACCAATATTCTCATTTAGAGTTAGGGCAGCAAAAGAATTTGAACCAGGGTTCTCTTTGTATTTACAGAGGTGTTTGGGCAGGAAACACCTATCTACACTGTATGAAACTAAAGTGGGAGGTTGAACTTTTCGATATTTTTCTGTGTTCTTTTCCTTGAGATACGCGAAACTCATCTGCTTTATAATGTTAAAAACTAAAGGGTGCCTCATAAAAATTCACAGTGTCAAAAACACCAGTACATATGTTTATAAACTCGCATAGAGCCTAACTGTGATGCAAAAGTCTGTTCATGAAACATGACTGTGCCCTATGAACTCATCTGACTGGTGGATGCTATCTGTGAGCCCCAGCAGACTGTGTTCCTTTAGGATTTTTCCTGGAACTGTATGTATACAAGAAGGATAATATCTTATTTCTCCTTACTCATGCAATTTGGAGTTGAGAAATTTTAACACCATATTATTAATTTTCATTTTTCATAAAAAAATAATTTCAACTTCATTTTACAGTAATACTTGGATTCATGAACACTTGTTTGCAAATAATTTGGTTCTCAAACAAATGTTTGACAAAATTTTGCTTCCGTTCACAAACTCTGCATCAGGTTACAAACACAACCATGGCCATCTTCACCACATAAACACAAACACAGTCATTTTCCCCCAAATTGTAGAACAAATTAAGTTTGTAAACTGAGGTACCACTGTATTTAACACACTTAGTTTCACTAAATTAATGTAAACATGAACCTGAACTGTTAGCCTTGAAAACTCAATAGTTCCAACTATCACTGGCTTGTAGCATGAAAATGTCCAAGTTCTGGCTTGTGACATAGAAGGTTGAGTCACAAGCTAGCTGTGTTCTTTGGACAACTCACTTAACCTCAGTGAGCCTCAGTATGGTCATCTGTGAAAGAAGGTATTGGTGCTGAAGTTATCTGATGTTTTCACTGCTCTGCATCTATCAGCTATTGAGCGTGTGCATAAGCAGTGGTATAATGGAAACCAATCAAACGTGATTAAGGGAGTTTGGCACAACTTCATTCTTGAAGACAGCAAAGTTTCAGAACCCCATGAAGGAGAACAGCACAGTCCTACACCTAGTAGCCCAGCACCTACTTCAGTCCCAGAGTCCATCTCCTGGGGATGGGTGGAAACACGCCCCAGGCCCTCGGTTGGAGTCCCAGCTGGGGAATGGCTCTGCTGCACCAGGTCAGGGAGATTGATATGACCAGCGAAGCCATTGCTGTCACTGTGGCCAGATCGCTTCTTCTCTCCAGTTGTCTGAGGGACACAATACATGGGGACCATTAGAAAGTGAAGGAAAAGGTCACAGAGCACCATCATTCCTCACATAGAACAGGGACTCCAAACTGATTCATGGGGTATGGGAAGATAAAATTCAAACTTCTATTTTGCCTAAGAAAAGACAAAAGCTTTGCTAATATTTAGTAGATGAATATTTATACACTTGCATGAGGGACAGGTGGAGTCATGTTTGGGGGAGAGGTCCTCAATACTTAGGCTGTTTCTTGGCTACTGTGAATAGTGCTGCTATAAACATAGGAGTGCAGATGTTGCTAGTGATGTCATTTCTTTTGGATATATACCCAGTATTAGAACTGCTATTTTTAACTTTTTGAAGAAGCTCCATACTCTTTTTCATAATGGCTACATTTTCACCAACAGTCTGCAAGGGTCCCCTTTTATTCACATCTTCGCTAGCACTTATCTGTACTCTTTTTCACAATAATCATTCATACCAAGGTGAAGTGCTATCTCATTGTAGTTTTGATTTGCCTTTCCATGATTACTAGTGATGTCAAGCATCTTTTCATATACCTGTTGGCCATTTATGTGATTTTTAAAGGCCTATTGTCCATTTTAAATTGAGTTGTTTTTGCTATTGAGTCTTTTGAGTACCCTATAGAAGGACTGATGAAAAAATGTGATATGGTTAAATTTAAAAAATTATTTCAGTAAAAGACACATTGCCCTCTAGTCCCCCTCACTTAGAACACACTTATCATATCATTCTTAGCACTTTCTGAAGCAGTTCTGGAAGTACTGTTTCTTGAATGTCTCTATGAGGTGTGATTAAAAAATGTAGCATACATGTACCAACTTCATACAATGAATGCAATCACTATCTATTGCAAACATGTACTAATAGGCTTTAAAAAAATAGACTAAAAAAAATACAGTGAATGCTTCTGAGTGCCATCCGATGGAAAGACAGGCTTGCACAAATATTACAGTATGTCCTCATTCACTTTGTTTACCAGATCTGGTACTGTGTGACTGCTGGCTTTTTCCCAAATTCAAAATAACCAGGAAAGGTAAACATTTTGAATCAATTGAGGCAGCCATGGCAGGGCAACTAAAGATACTCATGAAAGAGGACTTCCAGAGCTGTTTCAGAAAATGGTAAGAATGATGAGATAAATGTGTTAGAAATGAGGGGAATACTTTGAAGGGGTTAAATGGTAATCTATCATTTACTGCAATAATTTTTAAAAATTTAAATATTCACCATATTTGTCAATCACACCTCATATAATCTGGATATCCACTCCTTGCCAGATATATAGTATGCAGATACATTTTCCCCCCATTTTGTAGGTTGTCTTTTCACTGCTGATTATTCCCTTTGCTGTACACAGTCTTGCAACTCTTTGATTTAACATGAAACTAGCTCACTGAGGACTCTTAGAACAGATCTGATGAAGTAATTATTTCCCTTTCTTCTTTCTCTTTTTTTTCAGTCATTAACTCAACATTCTGGAATGCCTTCTAAATGTAAATTGCTCTATGAAAAATGAAGCAGCTGAAAGGGAGGTGGCATATTCCCTACCCTCTCTGTAGCTGCTATGGGCAAAGGTTCATGCTTTTCTTTTGACCATCCCCCTGGTGTGACTTCTTTCTTTCAGAGCCTATCTTGGCCTTATAGTTACAGTTCTGTACCTATTATTGACATGTTATGGTCTGTGTCTGGGTGCCCCCCAAAACCTCATGTAGTCATGGAAGTAGGCTCCTAGAATTTGTGATTGATTCATTGTTCAATGCTGGGATTAAGGGTGGGAGTGCTATACCCACCATAGGGTGGGTGGCCACATACAATATAAGGGACAGAAAAAGTCTTCTCTTTGTGCTCTTCCCCTTTTCGCTTTTGTAGCTTTTGCTGTCTTCCACCACTATAAACTGTTGTTCCTCTGCCATGCCACTCTGCCTTGGAGCTAGCTAATTATGGACTCAAACCTCTACAAACTGTGAACTAAATAAATCTTACCTTCCTTAATTTTGGATGTGGAGTATTTTGTCTCAGCAACGAGAGAAAAGTAACCAAGACAGAATTTGGTACCAGAGAAGTGGCGTCATTACTGTGACTACACCTGACCATGTGGTTCAAGAGCTTTTGGGAATGGCTTGTGGGAAGAGTTCAGAAAGGTTTGGAGATGTCTCCTGAAAGAGTAGTGCTGGAATGCCTTAGGCTGTTGTTATGGATTAAAAACTGGTGGTCAATTTAACACCAGCTGAATTACATCAGCATTGTGCTGTGTATAGATGGCCCACCTGAGGAAAGTTGCCAGCATAAATAGAGATGTGGAGAAGAAGAGCGAGGCACTGTGGGTTATTCTAAGAGTTGCTGTTTGGAGACCTTGGTTCTCCTGGAGGTGCTTGTCATGCTGGCTTCCTCAATATGGATTCAGCCATTATCATTGGAGGAGCTCAGGACCTCATCAATGACAGTGGCTGTGGTTCACCTTGGGGGAGCTCTGCGCCTCACATTGTGCATTGCTTTCTGGCTCCAGAGGGGAAGATGTGTGCTGGAGAAGCTTGTCACACTGGTCTTCCAGACCTGTACTTGACTGTTCCCATGTTGGAGGAGCTTGGGACCTCACTGCTACTGAGGATGGCTGTGGTACTCTTCAGGGCAGCCCCACTCCTTATTTTGAGTGTGACTTCTTGGCTCCAGTATAGAACCTTCAACCTAATGCACAGTTCTTTCACCCTGCTGGCATAGACTTTCTAGCTTCCACCGCTGACCTTTGGCCTTCCCAGCACAGAACCATAAAATAGACTGGCGTGAGTCCTTATTATGGGCTCTTAGATTTCCAGTTGGATTTTTGGGAGGCATTATCATGCATTTTGGGTCTTTAGCTGGACTCATGCAGGACATTGCTGTGGGATCCAGGCCCTTGACTGAATATTCTGGGTCTTTAGTGTTGCAGACAGATTTTCCTGCACTTTCTTGTGTTTAATTCTGGGTGACTATAATAAAACAGTATTATACATTCTGTGTCCTATATGCAGTTGTTCTCCCTCTAACCCCTGACTACAACAGCTGTTCTACATGGGAGATTCTGTTCAGAGCTCAGAAGACCAGGAGGCAAATAGAAATCCTGCCAGTAAAGACTAGGCTCAGGAGGTTTCTGCTGGGAAGGAGGACTGCATTGACTGCTGGAGTCCAGATGATGTGTGTTATGACTTGGCAAAAAGTTTGCCTGCCTTTTGTGTGTGTCTAGAGAGTTTGTCTGAGACTAAGATTAAGGGTAAAAGACTAATTAAAGAAGAAATTTCAAGGCAGTTGAATGTTGAGGTTGTGGCATGGCTATTGTTGGGGGCTTTTAGCCAGATTTATGTTTAGGATCAAGAGCAGAGAGCCCAGAAGAATAATTTAAAACATTTTGAGTAGCCAAAAAGGAGTTCCAGTAAAGCTGTGAACTGCAGAGATAGAGTTGAGGAGATATCAATTGTTGAGAAGGAACAGGAGAATAGAAAAGATGGCCTAAGGGTATCATAAGAAGCAACAAGTCTGTACTCTTTGCAGCCTCAAAACTGCAAAAGTGAAAGACTTTGCTTTGAGTAGGAAGCCACAGAGCACTATGTTCCAGAATGGTGATGGTGGCCACACCAGGTTCCAAAATGGTGGTGGCAGCACCAGGTTCCAGAATGGAGATGACATAGATAATTTGTTCCTTGAAATTAGATTCAGAGTGCCCAGCAATTCAGGCACTCGACCTCTACAGCCAAGAGAGAAGACAGCCTGGCTACTGCTCCAGCTGGCAGCAGACCTCAGCAGAATCCATGTCACCTTGGTTTTAGGTGTATGCAGAATTCAAGAATTCTGAGATTAAAGAGGCTCCCACCCAGATTTCAGAAAAAGGCCTGGGAGGCCAGAAGTGTGCCTCTGAGAGGGTAATGTGTGAAGCTGTGAGTGTGAATCCAAAGGTGCAGTGGAGATCCCAGAAGTTTGGAGAAGCCAGGAATGTGGATTATCTGAGGAAACCTGCAAGGATAAAGCAAAGCCAATCTATAAGAGAAGTCATAGGAGCTACAACTACCAAAAGTTCCACAGAGGTGGAGCCATGCAAGCCCTTTGGAGTTCACAACTTGCCAAAGATTGTTTCAGATGTTCCACATGGAACTACAAGTCTTAATGTTCGCCCTGCTGGATTTTGGACTTGCTTTGGTCCCATTCCTTTGTATTCCTGTTTGTATCTTTTGTGATGGTAGTATTTATCTGTGCCATTGAATGTTGGAAGTGTTTAATTTTTCATTTGTACAGGGGTTCACAGCTAAGAGTTTGCCTTAGATCTTAGAGGAGACTTTGGACTTGGACTTTTCAGCAATGCTGAGACTGTTAGGTCTTTGGCCAACTCCTGGAGATGGACTAAATGTCTTTTACATAAAGGCATATGTGTGAGTCTTTGAAGGGCCAGGGGTGGAATGTTATGGTTTGTGTCTGGATATCCTCCTCTCAAAGCCTCATATAGTCATTGGGTCAGGCTCCTAGAGTTTGTGATTAATTCATGGCTCAATGCTGGGATTATGGGTGTGAGTGCTACACTCGCCCTAGGATGGATGGCCTACATACAATATAAGGGACAGAAAGAGTTTTCTCTCTGCATTCCTCCCCATTTTGCTCTTGCTGCTTTTGCTGTGTTCTACCACTATGAACTGTTGCTTCTCTGCCATGCCAGCCTGCCTTGAAGCCAGGTGATTATGGACTAAAACCTCCACAAACTGTGAGTTAAATAAACCTTTCCTTCCTTAATTTTGGGTGTTGAGTATTTTGGCGCAGCAACAAGAGAAAAGTAACCAACACATGTTGGAAAGTAAGAGTAGGCACTTTTTGTTACTGTTGTTGAGAGACAAAACAGACTGGGAGAATTCTAAAGGTCAAGTTGATGTTATGAGGGGGAGCTAAGAAATAAATGGAAAGCCTAGTATCTTCTGTTTGTTGGAAACATTGATCCTGGACTATAGACTATCCCAGAGCAGTGCCTCTTCTGGATGCATTATGTCACAGTGCTCACCTAGAGCTTGTACTAGTGCATTTCCCCAGATTTGAACATTTCATCTTCTAAAGGACATTTAGGGAGTTCAACCTTAATTTATTTTATTGTCCTCAATTTTTATTTTGCACACTGAGCAATTTTTTCTTTCTTGTAAAGTCTACTCAAATACTGAAAAACTTTATAATGTTTCCCAGCAGTTTCCCAGGAGTATAAAGAACACCTTGTCACTGCAGAACTTTTCAGTCTCTCTTGTGCCAGTAGTCTTCTGCTTCAAGCCAAAACCTGGTGCAGACACATTGGTTAACAAAGAAAGACCTGAAGAGGCTAACCAGGGGAAGTAGGCCAGACACTGAAAAGCCTGAAGCAGTGCTTCTGAATCTGCCCACTTCTGAGTCATCATCCCTTGTTTCATTCAACCAGCACCATCTTATTGAATACCTTCTTTGAGTCATGTACCAAGCATTCTACTGAGAATACAAATATAAATGAGCAACAGCTCTGCCTTCTAGGATTTCATTAACATAACCCTAACTCTGCTTCTGGTCTTCATGTCTTCACCATCCCCATGTGGACCAGCACTAAGATGTTCTGCATACCCGCCTTTGTTAGTACTCTACTAAACACATTATGTACAACATTCCACTGAATCTTTGTTATGGTTTAGATCTCAAATGTCCCCCAAATACTCATATTCAGAAGTGAGGCATCTGGAATGATCATGCAGTGCTATTCATCCAATGGTAAGTTCAGTAGCTAAATGTGCTGTTACCAGGCAGGGCCTGGTTGGAGATGGGTCACTGGGGGCATGACCTAGAAGGGTTTATTCTTGTCCTTGCCTTCTTTTTCTCTCTACTGCCTGGATTCCATTATATGAGCTGCTTTCTTTCTCTAAATTCTTCCACCATGACCTTCCTTTTTTGCAGCTGGGCAATGATGGATTATCCTTATAACACCATAGACTAGCTTCCATTACCCATTTGTTTCAGTTGAAAAAATTATAGTACAAGAAAGTCAACTAACTCATCTCAGGTGACAGGTGCTCTAAGTGGCAAAATCAAGATTTATTTATTTATTTATTTTGCAGCACCAGGGATTGAACTCACAGCCTCACGCCTGCCAGACAGGTGCTTAAGCCACTGAACCAAACTCCCAGCCCTAGTTTTTTGAGGCAGTGTCGCACTGTGTAGTTCAGGCCGGCCTTGCAGTTGCATTGTAGCCCAAGCCGGCCTCGAACTCACAACGCTCCACCTACCTCAGCCTCCCGAGTGCTGGGATTAAAGGCGTGCGCCACCATGTCCGGCTCCAAAATCAGGATTTAAACCTGGGTTGTCTGGTGACAGAGCCCAGGTGCTCTGGGTTGCATGTTGTACTAGAAAGTCTACTCCTGGCCATAACTGATTATACCCTGAGCAAGCGGGACCAGATTCCCAATAAAACTTGACATCAGGTCTGAGAGATACTGGTTAATGTCTGTCAGTTGCTGAACTAGGATATAGTGAGTATCTTGTGATGAAGGGAGGAGAGGCAAGAACACCAACATGCAGAGGGAAAGAAAGCAGATCTGTGGGGAAAGAGAGCAGAGGAGCAAAGTGGAGGAGAGCAGAGATGAGGTTAAGGAAACACAGACAATAATATACACACGACAAGCTGCTTATTCTCTTGTCACTTCATAGTTTCTAGCTCTAGTTCTACATAGGGACCCAGCTCACTTTCTCCCTATGGGCTCCTTCCACAAAACACTTCTGAACTTCACTCCCCTATTTCTGATATACATGTACTTTTTATTCTTAAATTGTGCTAAGTGGGTTCTTTTTCTTATTATTTGCAACCAAATAAGGTTTCATGATGACAAGCTAGTGTCTTGGCATGATGGGGCTGTCAAATACTGGAATGATTCCAGGAAGATGCTATGCACAGGGGCCTGCTAAATCTCAGTAGAAATTTCCAGGAGAAAGAGAAGAATAATCTAGACTTATAGGGGTCTGCTGAGTGAAGAAATATCCAGCAGTGTGAAGGGAGGACAGCACTATGGTCAAATGGCAGAATGGAGCTGCTGTGGTATGTTTCAGAACTAGAATAAAACATTATCCAGTTAAGCTATAGAACAGGGAAAGTAGAACTTCAGGGGCAGGAACCTGAGGGGCAGGAGTGTGTACAGGGGAAAATCTGTGCATCTGACAAGATACTGGGTAGCAGAGCCAGTAAGATCCTACAGGACCTATCAGGGCCACTCACATGAGAATGACTTCAATGAGTTACTTTTTTTCCTTTTTGTTTTTGAGACAGGGTCTTGCTATGTTGTTCAGATTGGGCTTGAACTCACTATGTAGCCCAGGTTGGCCCCCAACTAACAGTAATCCCCCTGCTTCACTCTCCCAAATGCTGAAATTACAGGCATGTACCAAAATGCCTGGATTTTGAGTGAGTTCTTGATGTTTATCTTGGAGAACTGAAATAAAGTACTCTATAAATTAAGCATTAGTATAATGAGTTTTTATTTTATTATTTTGTCAGGGACATGCTTTAACCTGCATTTATTTTTTTAATATACAGGGGTGCCTTAGTTTACAAACTTTATTTGTTTTAGGATTTGGGGGAAGATGGCTGCATTAGTGTTTGTGTGGAGAAGATGGCTTAGTTACTTTTCTTGTTGCTGAGACAAAATACCTGACACCAAAAATTAAAGGGGGAAAGGTTTATTTAACTCATAGTTTGTAGAGGTTGCAGTCCATAATTGGGTGGCTCCAAGGCAGTGTGGCATGGCAGACAGGGAGCACAGAGGAAAAACAGTTCATGGTAGGCTGAAGGTAGCAAAGCAAGCAAGAGATGATCACAGCTCTTTTTATCCCTTATATATTATCCAGGTTACTTATGGCAGGTGGCACTCACACCCCTAGTCTTGGTGCCCTTGAGCTTAGCACTGTGTCATGAATCAATTCCAGAGTCACCCAGCCACTGAAAAAGCTCCGCCTATGACCACATGAGACTTTAGGGGAACATCTAGACACAAATCATAACAATGGCCATAGTTGTGTTTCTCACCTGATGAGGACTTTGTGAAAGGAAGCAAAATTGTGCTGAATGTTTTTGTTTGTACACTGAATTGTTTGCAAACAGAAGTGTTCATGAACTGAGGTGTTACTGTATGCACTTTCAATGCATTTTCATCTCAAAGGCTTATGTAATACTTAATTTTGTGCATCAGCCCAACTGAGCCACAGATGCCCAGATTAAACATTACTTTTAGGTGTGATTGTAAGAATGTTTCTGGAAATGAGGTTAGTGTGCACTGGAGGGACTCAATAAAGTAAATTATCTTTCCCATGTTGGGTGGGCATCAACAAATTTACTAGGGTCTAAATAGAACAAAAAGTAAAGGAAGAAAGAACTGCCACCTCCAACTTTTTTGCCTCACTACCTGAGTTTGAACATCTCCTCTCATCTTTACCTACCAGTTGGGATTTAGATTACAAGCTTCCCTGAGTCTTCAGCTTGCAGATGGCAGAACACTGGACTTCTCAGGCTCCATAATCTTATGAGGCATTTCTTTTTTCTATCTCTCTCTGTTCCCCCACTCACTGTCCCCACCCCCCCAATTAATCTCTCTCCATATAGAAATATTGTTTCTCTGGAAAACCTGGACTAATATAGTTATTTGTTTATTTATTTATTTATTCTTACAGTTTATTATTTTAAAAGCTCACAACTTAGAAAGGTAGAATTTGGAAATTTAGAGGACAAAAATATGAGGGTCCTTCAAAAGATTATATTCATATGAGATACTGGTGAATGTGATTTTTCAAAATGAATGACTGTGGTTATACAATCCTGGAGTGCTTCCAATAATATGAAGTCATTCTGATATGGCTGGCAACAAATATTTACTTGGAGGTATTGACTCCATCATACAGACTCAGGCAAAATTTAAACCACATTAGAAATTGGAGTTCTTTTATTTGGAGTTAAAGAGTAACTCAGTCCTGAACATTCTCCCTCATGTTTTCCCAAGTGGCAAGCTCTAGAGCTAGAAGACCTGTATATTTTGATGATGTAGTACCATTCACCATGTAGGAGATTTATATTCCTGTTCTACAAAATGTCAGCTTCAGCAGCCAAGTCCATTTCTCATTCCAGGCATATGTGAAAGGATTCTTTAAAGCCTACTTGAAAGATCTGAGGAGGCCAAAAAATGAAATTCTAGCAAGTTGTTTTGTGAATTAGTCTTCTAGTTACAGCTCCACTGTCAATTATTACTTCAAAGACTGTATTCATTTCCGAACTACAGTTCCTTCCTTTCTTACAAAAATGAGATGCCCTCTGACTTTCTGCAGACCAAATCTGCCATTAGGGTTTCCCACTGTCTCCTGGTTGAAGAGCAGATTGATAGATGACATATGTTTATGTTTCAGAGTGAAGAGTGTGTTGTGATAAGAAATAAAAGAGAATTCAATTTATGGGGCGTGAAATAAAACAAAATAGGTAAAGTTTACTGAACTTTTACATTTATTTACTCATTCATTTAATATTTTCAACCACCTTATAAGTCCTATGCCATTACTTGTGACATTTTATACTATTATTTATCACAAAACAGGTGCACTTGGCCAAGGCTAACTGCCCATTATTGCCCTACTAAATAAAGACCTACTCTCAGACTTGCATGGTGATGATGAAATGAAGAAGACAGGTTTGTCAGGATGCTGCTGGTTGGCACAGATGAGTAGGAAGCTATTTTATGCTGGAAGGGTAGATGAAAGGGCACACATGACTCTTACCAAAAGAAATTATGTTCTTGGAGTTAAAAAAAAAATCAAAGTACTAAGGTACATTTTAAAGTAGATATGTACATTTCTTTATTCTTTTTAAATGTTAATTTAATGAGATAAGATGGTATCACCATTTCTTGGAACTACTGAGAATTTTCCACATGAGATCCTGGAGGATAAAACCATGGGAGGAGGGAAGGCTAACAAAACCCATGATGGTATTCAGAGAGACCATTCATTTCTTCTTTCCTGTTGTAGGAAACATCTGGGTTTGCTAGTTTTATATCCTCAGGCTCAAATTTTATATTCTGATTTGCATAGTTCTTACTGAAGAATTTAGACTAATATAATTAAGTCACACTGCAAAATCTTAGAAGGATACAGGAAAGAAAGCAGTAGACAATTAAAATCATTCAACCATTTAGAAGCACAGGTTTTCCGCTCATTCCCAATGCCTAAAATACATGCCATAAGCATTCTCTGTAAAAGTTCTAATATAAAAACCACTTAAGAAAAGCACTTGCTCTACACAGTTGTTATATCAACTTACCTCTCTAATCATCAGGGTTCCTTCTCTTGAAATACTGCTGCCAAAAGTGTCTGCATGAGAGGTCTCCAGCCCATGTGTTCCAACTATTCCCATATTGTACTGCTCATTGCTTCCTGGAGCTCCTGTTGGTCTGAGATGGGAAGAAACAATATTCATGGTGATGCATATTTAGCAAATACCATTTTCTGTCCATATGTAGTGAAATATGCATAACACAAAATTTACCACTTTAACTATTTTAAATGTACATCTCAGTGACC
The DNA here is from genome assembly GCA_004363535.1 of Dasyprocta punctata. Taxonomy (NCBI): domain Eukaryota; kingdom Metazoa; phylum Chordata; class Mammalia; order Rodentia; family Dasyproctidae; genus Dasyprocta; species Dasyprocta punctata. The sequence goes on from RJWM01002831.1 coordinate 114,551, forward strand.
TAAGTACATTCCATATTAATTTTACTTCATTGATGACTAAGCTGGGGTTCTACTTCTGTAGCATCTCCTCTGGACCTATTCACTCTGCAGCTGGAGTGATTTGAGTTTGTTGCTCTCCATGGAAAAGACACTGCAGTGGGTCTACCAGGCTCCACAGCATCTCCCCCTACTCTCACCTCCTCTTTGGGCCAGCAGTCACCTGATCTGTACTGCACCTGTTGTTTCTACTGCTGGGAAAGCTCTTCTCACCCTGGCTCTTGGTTAGCCTCTTCTCATTCATCTGGTTTCATTTTGAATGATGCTTTCTTTGAGAAGCTTTCACTTATCAACTGTTTATGTATTATGTCCCTTGACCCTCTTTTTTTTTTTATTTATCCTTCTTTTTCATCACAATGAGCAATTCCTTACCTTATTATCTCTTCATATTTTCTTTCTCTCTCATTAGAAAATGTTTGTGAGACTATATTTCTTATATTTACTCATCATTTTGTGTCCAGCACCCAGTACAGAGTTTGGCATATAGCAGGAGTACAAAGAATAATCATTACCTAATGAAGTTTCTCTGTTTATAAAGAACAAATATCAATTAAGAACATTCTGGTTCATTCTGGTTCATTGGGGAATCAGTGAACTAGGGTGTTTAATTTAATTACTACTCAGCATTTTTAAAAACCTCAGTATTAAACCTATACTGTCGTATATTTACTTCCAGTTTCTCCCCCCTCACTATTGTGCTTAAGATATAATAGGAAAAACTAATGGGATGTGGATACACTTCCTGGGAATACAGACTAAGTTTCCTATGCATCCTATGGCACAGAGCACAGTACCAGGGCTCCTTGAGAGCTGACTGTCTGCATAAGCTTCCTGGATCATCAGTAATCTGTGAAGTGCTGTATGTGCACAACACAGGAATTCTCAGATTTAGGAAGCTGGGAAAGTGAGAACCAGGATGGAGATGTGGTTTCAGTTTTTATGATTTCTGTTTCCAATGCTATGCTACCTGCCCACCCCATCCCAATACTAGGGACCACACCCAGGGAGCACTGAGCTACGTTCCCAGCCTTTTTAAAAATTATTTTTTGCTTGGAGACAGTATCTTTCTAGCTGACTAAAATCTGTGATTTTCTTGCCTCAGTGCTAAAATAGTTTTAAAAAAACAGCCAGGGTATCAAAGCTTATTTTATTTTGGGTATATTAACTGCAGTTTTTAAAAATCATTTTATTCTTTAAGTTTAATTTTTTCTTAAATATTTGAAAAACATCTGTGGCTTCTTGGATCCCATCACAGTCCAAGAACCTGATGAAATATTCACTCCAAGAAGCAAGAAATACATCAGATTTATGTCATCTCTGGGGCAGAGTGAACATATTTCAAGGATTTTCATCTGAAATAGAGTAAAAAAGATAAGAGGATGAGCCCAGATAAGAAAATGTATAACAGGATATTTATGTAGAAATCACTAAGCTGGAGCAGTGGATTGCATTAATCTAAATTGGCTAGAACTGGTGTGTGTGGAAAGAAATTTTAACCCAGTATTTTATTTTCAATATTTCGTTCCAACAAAGGATGTATCAATACTGTTTCAAAGACACAGAAAAAGACATTGTTGCAACTATTTCTGGCATATTGATAGATTAGAAAATCACAATGGATCTCAAAACTATGACTTCTTTACTCATTTATTTGAAATTCAATTTTCTTGGTATCTTTCTTTAGCTGTCTTTAGTTCTTGTTTGAGATGAGATGGGATAAAGCCAATAAATCAATAACTGACACTAATAACAAGGTCCTTCCAGGTAAGGAATCCCTTCTCCTCCTTGTCAGTTAGCCATTTTTTGCCATTATCAGGGACTCAGGTTGATTTGGTGGGCTCTGCCAGGTTGACACTGTATAGTCTGGTTCTCTGTTACCACAGATAATCCCATTAAGTCCACAGAGTAAGGATATTTTGGCTTCCCTTGCTTTTTATTCTGATAATGCTCTGAATCTACATAAACATTTTAATCAGAAATATGTAAGTATGGTTGAATTACTATGAAAAAAGTATTTTTAGAACTAATTCCAGCAAGATAATTCCTCAATTCATTTCCCACATATTTCAATTAAACTCTTTCCCTCAATTTTTCCACCTTCATTATTTTTTTACTAAAACAGTCATTGTGAGTCTGTTTTCCATAGAATTTATAGCAAAGATTTGATACAATATTTTTGTTCATATCCCTTTTCAGAGGCTTCTGTTATCATTGTAGTTTTACTGGAAATATTTTCCATGGGTCACTTTTTACATTTTGAATTTTACAAGCCAGAACTGTTTCATCTTTTTGCATTTCTACGTGAGCAGTTTTGGCTGTTTTGAGTTTTACTTTATGTTATTTCTACTGGTAGCATCCTTTACCTTGGATAAAAGATAATAATATGAATTTCTTCCTTAATTGATTTGCTTCTACAGTGGTGAGCATTTCCTCTTAAATAGCCTAAACTCATCTTTTTATGTAGCATTGGTCTGTTATGAGTCTTTTGTATGTGTTAATTCTCTGTACTTACAACTGCTCAAACCATTCATATCACTGCTACCATTTTGTATGATACAAGGCAATGAGTTTTGATTTTTACCCACAAATTTCTACATGATCCAAATCACCTCTCTATACATTTCCTTTAAAAAGGTAAAGCACAGGCCACAGTGCATGTTTTAGGAATATAAGACATTTTTACATCACAGAAGAGAAGTCCTTATGTCTATCATTGTTGACCATTCCCCTCTATTCTCCTTGTTCGCCTGGTTTTTGTGATATGTAAGATTTATCTGGTTTTCCTTTTACCCTGCCTATTTCCTTCGTGGGCTCTTCTTAAATGTGAGGCATCTCTAGTATTCTGTGTCACTCCACATAACCTTTTGGCATGCTCTTATCTGTGACATTATTATAATCGTCACTCATTTACAGAATAATCCCAAATAAATATAGTTAATCTCTTTATTCTGTGACTTATTCACTCAGCTTCCTGTTGCATATTTCTACCTGGGTGGCCACTGAGATCATCATCTCCCTCTAAGTGAGCAGCATTACAAGTCATGTATTTATTCTGCTAGAAACTCCATGGCCATTCTGGACTTCTTTTTCTCATTTATCCTTCATATTCACTCCAGATTCTTCTTCTTTTAACTCCTAAGCATGTCCCAAATATTTTCTGTCTTTTTGGTGACTTTCCCAGTGAGGTCTGCTTCCTCTATTACCTGACAACAGTCTTCTTGCTGTCCTCTCTCCATTTCCATTCCTGTTTTCCTCCTACCCATTCCACACAGTTGCAAAATGAACTCTCATAAACACAGATCTGACCTTGTTGCTTTCCTGTTTTCAAACTTCAGTAGCTCTCCATTAACTGCAGGATGAGCATGAAGTTCCTTAATGTGTCTTAAAGGCCTTCCCTTATCTGGTTCTTGCCTATATCTCTAACCCAATTTTTAAATCAAATCTTGACCATCCCCTGCCACTTTTGACCAGTAACATTTAGCTTATAATAGTTTCCTACACACATTATGCTATAAAATTCTTGGTGATTTTAGTTTGTACTCTTTCCTTGGTAGGACTTTCTGCTCCCTGTCTTCTCTTGGCTAACTTATCCTTTATGCTTTAGTTCAGGCATCCTAAGCCCATACTAGCGCACGTGGGAAGATTCAAGTCGATCTCCACTCTGCTCCCATTGTCCTCTGTACATCTCTATCAGTGGGACCACTAATCCATAGGCCTGTAGTGATCAGGTCCAATTAGTGTGGTAATTTTGGTGCCAAGCACCATGTGGCATGTAAGCACTGAGTAAATGTTTATTATATCACTGAAGCTCTTGTTTAATGCTGCCACTGGAAATTTCATTCAATCTTATTGTAAAAATAGCTCTTCTGCAAAATGATGAGTGATCAGCTATAAAAGTAAGTTTTAGCATGTTTAAATATACTGAAAAATTGGGTTCACTAGAATGTGCCCGCATAATTTTTATAATTAAGCAATTACAGAAAATGAAAAATTGTTCAGATATATCATAGAACTTTACAGTACAGAGTAAACCTTAAGTGTATAAATTTAAAAACAATCAGTAAGGAGGTTGGAGGATCTCAGGAAAGGATGTTGACTGTGATAAGAGACTCTAACTGTATTACACATGTATGAGCAATTTAAGTGAGGAACAATAGGGTGGGAGGAGACAGGCATTGACCTAAGTAACCTTGGAAATTCCAGTACAGGGGTATTCTACCACACATCTAATCAGTACTCCTCAAAGATCATCAGAGCAAGGAGAGTCTGAGAAATTGTCATAGCCATGAGGAGGCGAAGAAGATATGACAATTGAATGTAATGTGGTAGCTTGGATGGGATTCTGTAAGAGAAAAAGAACATTGAGGTAAAAACTAAGAACATCTGAATAAGCCACAACCTATAGTGAATAATTTATCAGTGTTGGCTCATTACTTATAATTTGTGTACCATGCTAAGATACCATGCTAACAAAAGAGGAAACTGCAAGTGGGGGAAAGTGGTGGGTGTAATAATAAGGAATCCTCAGTTGTATCTCCTCAATCTTCTGTAAATCTACATTAATTCTAAAATATAAATCTATTAATAAAAGAGTTGGAAAAGGCAATTTAAAAAATTCCACCGAGGTAAAACAGCAACTATAACATTTTATAGTTAAGCAATCTTTTATTCTGAACATTATTTTTCCAATACAGGAACTGAGCAGGAAAAATTAGTTGTCCAAAATCTTATAAAGCCTTATAAAAAACAAAGGTTTTTTTTAAAAAAAATAAATCAAATCAAAACAAGCAAAACAAAAAACCTTCACTGATTTGAAGGAAAACTACAGGAAATTTACTGTAATTAGGCTGCAGGTTTAGAACAATAATTTCCTGTAATTGGATTTGTCAAAGTGTTCCTGGAGGTATTGATTTAATTCAATTTACTACATGTTTATGGAGCACCTGCTATCTGTAAGGCCCTTGGTTTGGCATTGGGAAGTAGGTATAAAAGCTGAACTAGGAACAGTCCCAAAGAACTTAGCATCCATAAGAGCATAAAGCATCCCAAATATACTCAAAGACAAAGCAGGTCATCAGTGAGAAAGGAGGACAGAGGGAGGGATCATCCCAAGGAAAGGCACACAGCTGGAAAAGGACAAGGACTTTGGAGGGTTGATGAAGGTGTCAGTTTGGCTGAAGCATATTAGGGGCAAGCATGGGCCCAAGTGACAGAATGTATTATAGATAATTAGAGGGACAGCAGGAACAGTCACCCTTCTCTCACATTAATCAGGTCAGAACATGAACAAAGGCTGGGAGAGCAGAGAACTTATGGCAAGAGAGGGGCTACAGTAACCCAGAGGCAGGCCATGGGGTCAGAAGCATGGCTCTTTAGTGACGAAGGAAAGGAGGGTACACTAAGATACACAGCTTTTGTTGTTCAAATGCCATTTTGTGAGACTATAAAATTCACTGAATGTGCTAGAGAGGACGGTCCTACTGATCACGAATGTGCCTTACATGTACTGTTGGAAGCACATGCTGGTATTTGAGGGAAGAAATACAAGAGGATCCCTCTTCCTCATGTGGTACGAGGCACAAACCAACTTACACGTTCCTTCCCTTCTTCCCATTCTAAGAAGTTTTTATTTGTTCTTGATTTTAAAAGTAGTATACGTCCATCATATAATCGTAAATACACATAAAATAAAATTCCCTCGTAACTGTATAATCCCGAGGAGATTCTTCTATAGTTTTAGTCTATTTCTAGCCACTCATTATTTTTCTATGCATGAGGCACTGAGACATAGTGCAACTGGCTGGAGAACACAAAGTTATGTGCACTCTAATAGGTTATACTTTATACAATAAACATTAACATGCACATACAGAAAAGCTATATCTCTGAACACTGGCATCTACAGTAGTTTGCTTAAAAGGTTGGGGCTCCATTTCTTTCTTTTTTAAAAAACATATTTTTTTATTTTAAAGAGATTAAAAGAAAACAAAATAAAAACAAAACAAAACAATAGAAAAGATACAGGATTTCAAAACAGGCTGACAGGAAATTAACAATAGTCACTATATTGCATATTGTTATCTTCAAAATAGTTGCTCAGGTTGGGGCTCCATTTCTGTGAAGCTCTTTTGTATATATTTGATGGGAGCAAACTACTATAATATATTTTTATTTTTAATTCTAAAAATATAGCACCAAATAGAAAGGTTTATCTAGAAGAAAATAAAAGTAGTAAAATTTATATAAAAAGCAATTTTGCCCCTAAATATTGTATTCTTAAAAAAGTAACTGTCTTATGATGGATTTTTAATAGTATGAAATTTCTGAGGCATACAACTATCAAGCTGGAGAAGAAAAGACTATCTGTTTTATATGCCCATAAAAATCCATCACATATAGCAATGACCAAATTGGAGTAAACATGCGCACACACACACACACACACACACACACTACATTTGTGTCCTTTTTTCCTGGACTCTGTCACATATCTGATAAAATATTTTAAATGTTTTTTACTAGATAAACATTTTAATCTATTTACCAATTTTTCAAGAATAGCTTCGGTTCATTATCTCTTACTTAGATTAAAGTAATAGCTTCTCTGAATTGCTTTTCCAGTGCCTCATTTGTTCTCTTTTCAAATCATCTTGCTGAAATAATCTTCCTCATACTCATACATAGTGTCATTTTACTGTTCCAAACACTGTCAACAGTTCCCAATGAATATTTGTTGGTCTGGTTTCCCTAATTCTTACCCCTCCACCCTACACTTCCACCAAACTCATCTTTCTGTACCTTTACTTCAACTCTTCCTTACATCTAGAACTTTAATACCATCCTGTGTCTTTTTCTGTCTTGCTGATTATTAGCTGATTATTATTTGCATACATTTGTCTTTGCTTTGGATTATGTCATAAACTTTTCGAAGTCAGGACTTGCAATTTCACTTCAGCATAATTAAACAAAAATCATAGCCACTGACAACCCATTCTATTCCAGACATCCTGTGAGGTATGTAAAGGGATGGGTAAGACACTGTCCCTATCCCTAGGAGCATCACAGCCCAGAGAGGGAGAGAAACATGTAATAAATAATCCTAATTAAAGGCACTACATGAAAATGTGGGAAGGAATGAGATATAGTAGTAGCATAGGAGCACAAACTGTACCTCTGCAGATGGGATTGTGAGAAGGTGACTCCTAAACCTACCAGGAAGTGCTGAACAGCAGAGTGAAGAGCGGCCTGGTTTGTTCAGGGAACTTTTAGAAAGGTGGGGTAGGCTGGGCGTGGTGGCGCACGCCTTTAATCCCAGCACTCAGGAGGCTGAGGTAGGCGGAGCGTTGTGAGTTCGAGGCCGGCTTGGGCTACAACGCGAGCACAAGGCCGGCCTGAGCTACATAGTGCGACCCTGCCTCAAAAAATCCAGGGCCGGGAGTTAGGCTCAGTGCCTTAAGCGCCTGCCCTGGCAGGCGCGAGGTTGTGAGTTCAATCCCCGGTGCCGCAAAAAAAAAAAAAAA